>MNCI01011741.1:532592-543230 GCA_015680685.1 Gnetum montanum
TCCATTTCTATTGAATCTTGCTCTATTTCTAGTTTTCTTGTGGAACTATTTCTTTCTCTGGGGAAAATTAGAAGTAGATTCGCAGAGTTGTGCTCAAATGTTTTTGCAAAATTTTATTTGTTACAAGTAGGTATTATAAGGACCACGTAGACTAGGCAATTAAACAAAATAGGAACTCTCAATAACTCACAGTACTTGGCAAAGTTGGCTGAATCTCTTTAAGATAAGTCATTTATAGTTTACACACAACCCAATCATTTCATTTTTCACAACCGCATACCGCAATAGCATACACACATATTCACATTAACTACTGAGTCTATTTGGAGGTATCTAGGCCTTGGTGTTGCCAGAGACCAGCAAGCACCTAAATCCTGTTCGAGGACACTTGTTGGTGGTCGCGTCCAAAACGGTCACCAACACTATGCCCAAGGGAGATTGTTAGAACTAAGAGCCCATCAGATCTAAAGTTTCATTAAGCAAGTTGCAAAAGAAGGAGAGCTCAAAAAGAGGGAAAGTGTTGAGGATTACAACTGAGATCCTTCCATTAGAAAAAGGGAAGTATAGTTTGTTGACAATGAGGAGAAGACACCACTTAATGAAGCGGTGTAGTGAAAAACCTTGTTGATCTAGAAATCTATCTCCAAAATTTTAGCTAAGGTAGATAAAATGTGGGACTCTTTAGATGAAAAGTTTTAAATAGCTTTGCAAATTGTAGAGGAATCCAGAGAGCAAGGTAGTGATCATGATCATAGGAGAAGGAAGGAAGCTGAATGTGCCCACCAAAGGGGTAAGGGTAAAGCTACTACTGTAGAAGAGGTTATGGAGTTTTAATCAGATGATGAAGGTGTGTGTGACATCTGCCAATATGAACATCATAAGGGATGTTGCCTTGTTTTGTCACACTTGCAAGAATATGGAGTGTACTCTCTAAATCCTAGATTAGCAAGAAGGTAAGCACCTAGAAGATTGCCTTATCCTCAAGGTAATCCTAGGCAGTTCTACTAGCAACAACAAACTTATTATCCAAGTGGAGCTCCACTGTAATCATATGAGTAGTATCATCAGTGGTAGCATCCACAGTTGTGGGGGATGCCATCACCTAGGTAGTAGTACCCTTACAGATATCCTAATCCATATGGCTATTATGTTTAGCAACCCATGTCTTTGCATGACTCTTCTAGTCATGCCTCATTTTAACATTACTATTACCCTCTGGAGTACTATAGAGCTTATTTTGCACCTCCTAGAGGGGAGTTCCCATACCTTTATCATCCTCCTCATCCTTCTGCTCATGTCCCTCTATCCTCAACCCAATTACCACCTACTCCATCCATGCAAGAAGAAATTCTAGCCTAGTCATAGTAATGTAACACTACTAGGATTGTTAACTTACAACCAGCTCCTTAGCCGAAAGGTTTAGAACCTAGATCCCAAAAAAACCATTTTTTTGAACCAATAGTCCTACAAAGCCCTCATAGACTCATGTAGCTAAGAATCCTACTTCTTCCTCATCCTCTGCATCCAATTCACTTAACTTCCCTTCAAACCAAACACCTTCCAAAGTGCATACCATCATGCTAATCCATGTTGTAATTAATTGGATCAAAGCTGGTCACATTCATAGGAAACTATCTTATCCTTGAAGTCCCCTCATTTACCTTCAAATCACAGAAAATGAACCTTGCAAAGCTCTTATAAATTTAGGTTCTAGTATCAATCTCATTTCTCATGAGATGTACAAAGCCTAGAAACTGCCTCCAGTTAAGAAGAGTAAAATTCTTCTTGAGTTGGAAGATCAGTCCATCACTATTCCCTTGGGATTAGTGGAAGACATTGTGACCATTGTTTGTGGGTGGTCCTACCCTAACGATTTCCTAGTGATCCGTGTTAACAATTGCAAGGGGGATTTTCCAATCATCATGGGAAGGACTTAGCTAAGCACTATTGATGCACGTTTGGGAATTAGAGATCTTTCCTTGGAAATTTCCAAAGAAAATGCTTTTGGAAAGATTGAGATGAAGAGATTTCCATGCACTACGTACAATGATATGAGGTGTAACTTTGTGAAAAAATTATGGTCTATCAAAGAAACATTAATCAAAGCATGCAGATAGTGTGCAAATGAGTCTGAAATTTGAAGGTGCCTATACATAATAGCCACAAAGTAAGAGGACACCTAGTGGTTGATAGCTAATCTTGAAAGTAGCACACTTTGCATGGAACCCATTGAGAGCTTAACTAGTGCCTATGCTATAGGCATGGATGAACTAGAGTAAGTTCATTGCCAACTCTTTGATGATGAACTTGATGAAACTTATTGGAAAGAGTTGGAAATCTCTGAAAATTTTAAATAGGAGTCCTTAAAGTTGAAAACTCTACATTTTGACATGGAGTATGCATTTCTAAAAAATGGCAAGCTAGTGATAATCAATGCTAATCTTACTCTTGAGTGGAAAGAGAATTTTCTAAATGTGGTTAACAAATGGCCAATAGTATTTTTTTGGTCATATCTTGAACTCACTAGGATTGATCCTAGGATATGTTAGCATTGCATCTATATTGATCCTTCCATCAAGCCAAAGAGGTAGCTACAATGGAAATTGAATCCCAAATTAAAGTAGATCATCAAAGAGGAAATTGAACAACTCCAAGGTAGGGTTCATTTATCCAATTGCAGATAGCGAGTGGGTTAGCCCACTTGTAATTGTGTCAAAGAAAGATGGCAAGTGGAGGGTGTGTATTGATTTTAGGTTGTTGAACATGGCAACCAACAAAGATAATTTTTCATTTCTATTTGTGGACCAACTGTTGGATACTATTTCTAGGTATTGTTTCTACATCTTTATGGATGGTTATAGTGGCCATAACCAAATTCAGATTGCACTGAAGGATTAGGCCAAAACTACATTCAGAAGTCCCTAGGGGACTTTTACATATTGAAAGATGCCATTTGGTATGTGCAATGCCCCTGCAACCTTCCAACACCTTATCCTTGGCATTTTTTAGCAACAGATTAGTAGTAGGATGGAAGTCTTCATGGATGACTTCTCCACATATGGTGCTATGTTTGAGTAGGCCCTTAAATGCCTTGAGTAAGTGCTTAAAATATGTGTGGAGACCAATCTTCAACTCAGTTGGCAAAAGAGCCATCTCATGGCCTAGGATGGCATAGTATCGGGGCATATAATTTCTCAAGTAGGGATTAAGGTGGACTTGGAAAAGACTAGGATCATCCAAGGAATAACCTACAAACTAGAAATCGTTAAAGATGTTTGATCATTCCTTGGACACACTGGCTACCACCGGTGATTCATAGAGAATTTCTCTAAGATCACTAAACCATTGATAAAGTTTACAAAGAAATATGCTATGTTTGTATGGACTGAGGAATGCGAAAAGACATTCCAACAACTCAAGGAGAAGCTTATAGAAACTCTAATTCTATGAGCACCTGATTGGTCCCATCCATTTCATATCATGATGGATGCATTAAACTATGCCTTGGGAGTAGTGCTCATGTATTTGGACAATTAGAAACACCCTTATTACATCAATTGTGTAAGCTAAAGCATTGTGGATGCATAGCTCAACTACACCACATCAAAGAAGGAGCTAATGGTAGTGGTGAATGCCTTGGAGAAATTCATGAAGTATGTGCTTGGATATAAGGTGTTTGTGCATACTAATCATAGTGCCATTCTCTTCCTAATGAACAAGCCAATGGTAAGCCCTTGTGTCATATGGTGGTTGGTGATCTTACACGAATTCAATCTTACAATGAGAGATCGAAATGAAATTGAGAATGTGGTTGATGATTAGTTGTCCCAGTTATGATGGGACAACAAAGAGGAGGAAAGCCTACTCTTTGATCAATTTTCTAATGAACTTCTCTTTGCTAGTGCAATAAATGAACAAGTGCCTACTGAACCTACATGGTATGATGACATCCTCACTTATCTTCTCACTTAGGAGTTTTTGAATTTTCTAGAGCCTAGAACTTTCTAAGAGCCATATCTTCTTACTCATTTTTTTGATTCACTCGTTGTAGATACTGGAGGTAAGCTCTTCATCATGGGGGGCCACAAACCTTAAGTGTTTGATGAAAATTTTTTAACCCCCACATATGTTTAATTAAGAAATCAACATGAAAACATCAAATCGTGAGAGGTAAACCCTTTCAACAAGCTTTGGTAACATTCTAAGTTAAAAATCATTAAAATAATAATAAAATAATCAATCTAACATGGTCCAAACTTAACCTAAGTGTAATTGCCTAATGAGACAAGGTACTAAAATGATTATAAGTTACACATTAGATGCTAATACTTGGTTATGTTGTGACCATATATGGCACCATTAGGAAAGCCAGGCAAGAAGGAGGACCATCCCAACTAAGGATAAATGATCACAAATTGGAAGGAACCAAGAGTAGGTCCATGAACAAGAAGAAACCTATGCAATGGGACCTCTTCAGGAGGAGCTCAAAGTGGAATCTGTCCATTAGATTTCTAAAGATACAACCATAATAGATCAGTCTCATTGAGATGAGGCACTAGAGCCTATACCAAACCATGAGGTTACATTGATGAAGGCTTATCTCAAGCAGATTGCGAATAAGAAGATCTAAAAATTAGTGCTCCAAGAGTTAAACTTTGGATCTTTCTTGAAGTTTGCATTACTAGAAGTCAAAACTCAATTGCAAAACTCTCCAATGTGGCCCAAAATCACTTCTAGCATTGAGTGGTACATGGGAGAAACATACTTGTTTTTGAATAATTAGTAGGCCAGTTCAATGGTCAAGATCAAGGACATTTTAATGTCCTACTTAGTGAAAGCCATTACTGAGAACCTTAGGTTACCAGAAACTAGGGCCAACCTTGCTAAAATCTCTATGCATGTAGATCCTAATGTTAAGGAAGAATGGATACAATGGTGTTATGGAGTTGATTATAAGGAGTTTGGTGCACTTACCATGATGGAGAATGCATACTTTAAAATTGTGACCTTCCACCTCAATCCAATGGTTAGGCTAAGTAAGATCACAACTTTCTCTACCTATGCATGTGTCACTCTAAGTAGTGGATTTCCAGTTAACCTTTCATAGCTGATCTATGTTGAGATAGAGAAGTGGTTTAAAGAAAATGAATATGGAAGAAAGAGACTTCTCTTCTCATGTCTCATTTGGAAATTGTGCAAGAGGGGAGGAATAACATGCTAAAAAAATGATGCATTCTAACACACTTTGTCTACTTCCTAGGTGGAGATGATGAAGGAAAAAATTTCTACCAAAGTCATTCAAGTAGAGGAGCAACAACCACTACCTTCATGACCTACTCACAAAATAATTCCAAAGTCTCACACTACCCTTAAGTGCATGTGGAAGATCTGAGAGCAGCTATTATAGGAGCAAGAGTAGGAGCAGGAATGAGTGGTGGTGATCCATCTATGTATTATCTAATAATGAGCCACCTCAAAAAAATGGCTCAAACCATAATTTAGATGAAAGGAGGTGGACCAATTTTCTAAGCCCAAAGAATGCAACTACCTATGAGGTCAAATTTTGATGCTTGAGAGGTAATGGTATCTCTTTCTTAGCAGTAGAAATTCCTACTTTTTTAGTGTGTATAGAGGAGGGTGAGGGGGCAACTGCCTGGTGATGTAGTACCATGGGCAAGAGATGGTAGCAGAGGTCGTTATTGATAGAATTATCAAAATATTGAATGCACCTACGATGTCTTTACCAGGCATTTTTGTAGTCAGATATGTGTAAATGTTTGTAGAAATCCTTAGTAGCAAATTGAGTGTAGCCTAGCAAGAGGACTTGCTGGACCAACTAGTCGAAATTGGGCAACCGATTCTAGATGTCTTTGACCTTCTAACCATAATCACTATAACCCAGTTAGAGTTGCTAGAAATGAGAGGCAAATGCATCATATTGGAGGAGCAACTTGAAATAGCTTGAGCTAAAAACCAACACTTGGCTATGGAGGTTGCTGAATTAAGAGCTTGCCTTGCTGATCCTGTGTTCATCAACCCTACACTAACATGGGATGAAGCCTTCAAGAAATTTGAAGATAAGCTCAAAAAGGTTAAGAACATGAAGGAGATGATTATATTTGACCAGTCCATGTCCAATGCCAAAATGTACACCATTTAGAAGGACTTGGTCGAAACATGCCATGGGAGTGCAATTTTGACTACAGAAAATCATCGCTTGTGGAATGTTGATGTGAAAAAATGACAAATGTAAGATTTTATCCATCAAAAATAGGAGTAGCTAGCCAAAGTAACCAATGAATTGAGAAGATTGAGAGTTGAAAAATAGAAATCTCTCCATGAAGGAAGTTTGAGCCCTTGATAAAAAATTTGTGATAGAGATAGCCACTTGGAAGAATGAGGCTCTCAAATTTGAGAGAGTTAAGAAGCATTATAGAGATCAGTTTGGACTATAGAAAGAAATTAATGAAAAGCATATTTAGATAGTGAAGGAAAAAATTAATGAGGCCCTCCAATAGCTCAAGGAAGAAGGTAGTGCCTAGCAACTTATCTTTGATGGACTTAATGGCTATAACAAAGTGGAGATTTGCATGAAAGAACTGTAGATCAAGGAGATGATGGAGTACATGAAGCTTGCCAATCTCCATTATGAAATTCTAGTGATGCTGACTGCTAGTAGGCCATGGTCAAAATAAGAGAAATAAGTGGTTAGCTCATACTTGCTATATGAGTAAGAGTTCAAGAATTACAAAGACACCAAGTAGAAGCTTGAGATTGCCAATGCCAAACTCAAGGTTCTTGAGGCAAAGTTCACCAATTAATGATCAACTATTGAGAACTTGGCAAAGTGAATGAATGACTACAAGGAGTTACACAATGCACTTAGAGCATTCGATATTGAATGTAAATAGTTGATTTCCTGGTTTGTGAATGTTAAGGGGCTATTTCCTACAATGCCTTGTCCGTGGGATATTCCCATTCTAGCCCACATTGGTGATGTAGCATGGACTATGAATGATCCCTAGAGTAAGGAGGAGAAGATGAAGGCACTGTTGGATGCCTTTCGTCTTCCACTAGAAGTTGCAACTATCGTAGGACAACCATAACTACCTCAATGACTACATGCACCCAAAGTAGGAGAAGGTCCTTTGGATCCTTATGAGCATGCATTGCCTAGGACCATTTGATCTTTTTCATCATCTTCATGCCATCAAAGGAATTATGCTTATTAGTTTTTTCCTAGAGTTCAATTTTGTTGCCTTGAACATTGAAATTTTGTAATTATTATAAAACCATATACTCGAGCACTTAGTTTTTGTTGTGTTATTTGTATGTTCATTTTGTGTGTCAATAATCCCATACATTCCCATATTTTGTAAAGAAATCAAGGATGACTTTTCATTTAGTTGTGGGGGTATGATGAATTGCATGGTTTGGCTACATCAATGGGTTGTTGTTGATGCAACCTTGTTGATGGGATCTCATCGACATGATTTGGTTGACATAGGATTTGACCTGTTGACATGTACTTGTCGATGGGACACCTTTTTTCTACCCATAAATGTATGAATTTCACCTTTAAATGTATGCCTTCTACCGTATTTATAGTATCAAGTATCATAGTTGTAACAAAGTTCTTACAGTTTTTCTTCCCAATAATTAGAATATTTTTCTAAGTGCTTGTACTAGGAGTCAAAGAGTGTACGAATCTTTATTCAAGCATTGTTGTACTTGAGCACTTCAATGTGTGCAATAATAAAGGGGAGCTTTCTGATCAAACCTTGTAGCACTTGGACTAGATTAATTATTTCTTTGAAAATTTAATATTTTAAGCAATTTCCTTTAATGTTTTAAGTAATTAAAGTAATTAATTAAGATAAATTAAATAGTAAACATAAGTACAACCACTTCGAGCATACGTGTAATGCTTGGTAATCCTAGTAATGCTTAACATTTGGTAACCTAGCAATATTTTACATGTTTAGGATGTGTACAACAAGTGGGAATGGATGCTTATGTTAGGATTAGTTAAGTGATAGCTAGTTGTTAAATTAATTTAGTAATTAAATACCTTTATTTATTTTTCTTTATTCTTAGGCAATTTAGAACATAAAAAGATAAAAATGATAAAAATCATATGCCCCAATTATACTTAACCATATCCTTTTCCTCACGAGTGTAACTGGGAAGAAAAAAATTGCAACAGTTGATTCACCTCCTAGACCAGTGTACGTAGAAATCTAGAAGTCCTTGGAATTTGACTAGATCATGCATAAATGCTTGTGATTCATATGGTTGGGTGTAGGGTCTTCTTACTGCTCATCAGACATAAAAGCTAAGATTCAACCACTAACCTTTTTTAATAAGGATTGCAACAAGGTTCAAGAAAAGGAGACTCTTGAAAATCAACCAGAGAATTTAGAAGAAGTAACACATGAAGATTCAAGCTCAAGCTCAAGCGTAGTAAGGTTTGATAATTTTGATCATGAGGATAATACTTTATTTGTGTGTAAAAATTATGGTTGTAAGCAAAATCTTAATTATAATCATGATGATTAAAATAAGATTAATGCTTGGTCTTATCAAATAGGCTTTGGTAAGAAAATTGTGCAAGTACCAATAGGTGAGAATGAAGAGAGTTGGAAAATTGAAAATGATGCAATAGTTGATCAAAGGTTCTATCATAACGAGCATGAACAAATAGAAACATCACATATATCATCTAATGAGAGAGAATCGAAGGATGATGAGGTACTTCATGATAGGGGACCTCATCTCAAACTTCATTAATCTTCTCCTCTTCTTGGGAAGTAAGGTAAGTCAAGGTAAGTTTTCCATCTATTTGCTTGATAGTTAATAAAAAAAGTGGTTGAGAAGTCCAAAATTATTTGTGTCTTGTCTAGATAAAAAAAAATGGTGGAATAAGTGTCTAGAGCATCTCTTACATTCATTCGTGATATTGATATAGTTGGTTTTATGAAGACTTATAGTGTAGAACTTGTAATGATTTCTTATCTTGCATTAAATCTTGCTTAATTTGAAATTCTTGTGATGATATGATCTTAAGCTCATGTCCTTTGGAATATTTTTTGCTATTTATGGGATAAGATAGATCCTTGAAATATTATAGTTTGAAAACATTAGTCACCACATTGAATCTTGATAGTGGATTATAGTTGTAATACTTTGATGATTTACGAGTTGATCTTAAAGGCCTAAGAAAATCTACACATGTGCAAGGGAATCCTACGCCTCATTATCCATCTTCATGTTGGAGGACACCAATATAGGGGGATTCCTTGGAGACTTAAGCCAAGAAACACTAAAAATAAAAAGATATTCCAAAATGAGTAAAAAAAGGTCTTAAAGAGGTATTTTTAAGTGGATGATTGTGTCTTGAATTTGTGTTTCTAATATCCTTTGGTAAAAATAAGGTACATGAGTTGTGTTTGAAAAATAGTTGTGTTGTGTTTGTTGTATTGCATTATACAAATGCCTATCTATTATTGCTTTTCTTATAACTTCCCTATCCCTTTGTTGATATCAACAATTTCTAGTTAGGAGATACTAATCATAATGAGGCATTTAGATAGATTGCTTGTTCTTATCCTACTTCCCTTTGATCTTTGGCATCAAAGTAATGTATTGTTGGACTTTTTTGGATTAGTTGAATATCTTTGTTTTTTAACTGATAAGAGAAAATCTAAATGAATGTTCAACCTACCTATTCGATATTCAATCATAAGCTAAAGCAAGAAGTACCTATTTTTTATAAAGTAAATAGTTGAGGTTATGAGTAGATCATGATCATTTTAAAGTATCTATAGTTTTGATTGAATCATCTTTTGAATAGTTTGCCTTGAGATGAAGAATTAAGAATTTGGCATGGCTGGTTTCAATTAGTATTGCTCTATTTCCCTAATCTTTTGCTAATGTTTTAAAAGGATGGAAAATATTAGAAAATGAAAGAACCATGTGATGAAAACTACTAATGACTTATTAATTTAGAGACAGGTTACTTAATCTTCAATGCCTATACTTCACTTCATGCCTTAAGTTTGAATATCACTTGGAAGGCTTGGATCAGTTCTTGACAAATTAAGGGCATCTTTTCATGAAACTTAGTGCTAGAAAATGTGTACTCCTTATATTGATTTTCTTGCTTCACTATATTTTTAAGATTATGTTTTGTTATCTATTTTTCCTTTATGATATCTCTTTAGAACCAAGTTTGTGTCCTTTATCCTTTTTTCTGCTATTCAAAAAGGGGAAGAGTAGTATGGTCTTAGTTGTATGATCACTAATCCATTTTCTTAAGTTTTGAAAATCACCAAAAAGGGGGAGACTGTGGACCTTTTGGTGTGTTAAAACATTAAGTAAAATGGAGTAAAAGGTTGTGTGCTTGGTGTTGGCGACCGTTTGGGACGTGACCGCCAACGAGTGTCCTCGAACAGGATTTAGGTGCCTGCTGGTCTCTGGCAACACCAAGGCCCAGATACCTCCAAATAAACTCAGTAGTTAATGTGAGTATGTGTATGTGCTGTTGCGGCGTGCGGTTGTGAGAAATGTAACGATTGCGTTGTGTGTAAACTACAAATGACTTACTTTAAAGAGATTCAGCCAACTTTGCCAAGTACT
>MNCI01011741.1:553647-571928 GCA_015680685.1 Gnetum montanum
AATCGTTACATTGCACACAACCGCACGCCGCAACAGCACACACACATACTCACATTAACTACTGAGTTATTTGGAGGTATCTGGGCCTTGGTGTAGCCAGAGACCAGCGGGCACCTAAATCTTGTTTGAGGACGGTCGTGTCCCAAACGGTCACCAACAGATACTAATGCCTTGATGGTGGCATTCCCCATGCTTGTGGTTATTGCCACTACTGTGGTACTACTCTTGTAGCTAAGGATATGCCCTTCTTGGATAATATGTTTACTGATAAAGCTATCTAAAGTTACCTTGTGGATAATGTAATCTTCTAGACATTTGTTTATTGATGAATTTCAAGTTAAGTACATATGTCCTAGACTCTTGTAAGTGGTCCTTAATAGGGCAACATCCCTTAAAATATTCATAATGGCACACTTTAGATCCTTTGTCATCTTCCAAATTGGAGTTTGTTACTTCCTCTACTGCAACAACCTTTCCTTTATTTTTGTAGTCATCTATTTTCTCTTCATTTATTCTAATATTTACTTTGGTTTAGGGCTTGTTTAGTCTTCTCTTCTACTATCTTTAATGCTGTAGAAAATTTCTAATCTATAGAATCCCATATTTTTTCTACCTTACTTGCAATATCCTTAATTAATTTCTAAATAGGTAGAGTCCTTTGTGAGATCATGCCTTTTAAAGTTTTCTCTTTTTATGATTCACATATTTTTGCATCCCTTTTTCTCATGGTAGGATCTCTATTGTATTCTTCAACTGATTATCTTTTTCTTAGCTCTCCTTCTTCTTTTGCCTCTTGGTCAATAAGTCTTTAAATATGATGAGCTATCATCTCAGATAACTTGCCTTGGGAATATGCCTTAAGGTTTTCTCTTGTCTTATTTCATAGTCCATCAACAATGTGTTGTGGTTACTCTCTTTGAGAAAATCCATGGCCTAGACACCTATGTAACAATGAATAGTATATGCCCATTGTCATTTCAAGTTATTCATGTGTCCTTTGCTTCCATCCTTGAATTTTCTTTCTCAAATTAAACACTCTGGAATAGGTTTAAGATTTATTATTGAAGAGCTCTAGCATGGTATTACATCTTTGAATAGATTCTAATTCTAAGGATTTGTACTAGCTCTCTGCATGGATTTGTACTAGCATGGTATTACATCTTTGGATTAATTCTAATTCTAATGTTAATCATGTTGTGAGTGGCTAGTAGGGGTTCTTCATAATCTTTGAGTATGTGAGCTCTATTGTAGTGGTCATCCCTTCAATGGTCATAATGATCTCTCTCTTAGTATCTATCCCTTTCTTCTTTTTTCTCATAATTCTTCTCTTCTTCATTAGGATGTCTTCTTTGATGCTCATGTCCCTCAAGATCCCTTCATCTTTCCCTATCATAGTCCCTCATTCTTCTTTCTCTTTTGTCATACACTCTAGAGGAGTGTGAAGAGGAAGAGGAAGAAGTTGGAGAATAGTACCAACTAGTTCTTCTTATATGACTTCTTGATTCATCCCTTTTTGATTTAGTGGAGTTCCTCAATGTGGAATCTTCCTTATCTCCTTTGGGCATTTTCACAAGATCTAAATGCAATTGTATTTTTATGGGATCTTTGATACGGCTGACTAGCATTTGAGATTGAGATCCATGGATTTGATCAAGTTTCTTCATGTGGAACATAACATCATATTTTTTCTCTAGGACAACCATTTATACTACTTTCTTTCCTTTGTTAAAATCATGTCTAGTCTTCATAGTAGCACTTCGTATTTGAGCTTCTATTGGTTGGTATGGTTAGGTCATGTGCTTTGTGATTGTAGTGACTGAAAACGTCGGTGGCTGGAAAACGTCGATGGGCCATTGATCGTTGATAGCCTTAACCCTATTTCTGTGGGAGGGTTGTGCTGGATGGGATGGAAACGGGGCACCTTGAACGGTCTGGTCGATCAGACAGGGACTTAGTCAGTGTTAATATAACCTTTTGCAACTAGATAATTTGAAAAATGAGACTAATAGCATGAAGTAATTCTTAAATGTAAAAGAGGTGGAAAATAGTGTAAAATGCAATAATAAGCAGGAGACAAAGTAAAATGTAGTTAGAAAAATGCACCACTTCGAAGCTACAACTTCGCTCTGTGAAGATGGATACAATTGGTTGCACAACATTGAGAAGTGCAAAGATCCCAAGAGTAACCGAGACGTGTAGAGCAAGATGGTTGTGTGCTTGAATGCGGACTCAGGCGTTAATAATGTGAAGTGCTACCAAGGTGGTAGAAGAGAGCAAAAAAAAAATGCCAATTGAAAGTGCTAACTATTTACAATGTCAAACAGAAAGCTTTCAACGCTCAAGGTTACAGTGCTAACTTTTTTTGCTTTTCAACCAACGAAATTGTTAGCCAACCAAAATTTCCAAAAAGCTGGAGCTCAACCAAATTGCCAAAAAGCTGCCCCTTGTTGCCAAAAGAGCCGACTCTTTGAGCATTGCTCATTGGGATATTTATAGGACCGAGGGCATGCAAAAGATGCGGTTTGGATGCCACATGCCTTGGGCCTATGCTGACCTGTCTATGCTGTACATGCCTACATGACCGTTGGGTAAGCCTGCCATGCCATAATTACAAACCTACCATGTTGTAATTGCACTGTCAGAGCAACGGTGCGATTAGGTGGAGTGCATTGATGTAGCGTAACTGCTTGCCACGCTTTGCTATGCTTTGTAGCGTAGCATGTTTGGCGTAGCGTAGCATCTTGTCACACTGTGCTATGCTACACAGTGTAGCATAGTCGCTGGTTTGAAGCAAAAATTTGCGTTGTGTCCTGCTGCATGTGCTGGAAACCTTTGTAGTGTTGTGACTATTTATTGCATGTTTGCTATGCTACGTAGTGTATCCTAGCATAGCAACCTTCCTTAGTCA
Source organism: Gnetum montanum (assembly GCA_015680685.1). Taxonomy (NCBI): domain Eukaryota; kingdom Viridiplantae; phylum Streptophyta; class Gnetopsida; order Gnetales; family Gnetaceae; genus Gnetum; species Gnetum montanum. The sequence goes on from MNCI01011741.1 coordinate 556,556, forward strand.
CAAAAAAATGTGGCCAATTTGCAAACTTTGCCTTTTGCACTACGAAGCTTGCGAATCATGTTGATCTCACCCTTTGAGATGCCTTTTCACTTTCGCAGAATTGCTAAGCCTCGCTATGCCATGTAGCTTAGCATAGCGTAGCAGCAAACATGACCTACTTTTGGCCAAGTTTTCCACTTTCTGATGGAAGGAGACATTGTTGAAGGACTTGAAGTCGTGTGAGGGGACTGATCGTCCAGCTTTTGCTATGCTGTGCTACACTACGTAGTACAACATAGTGTAGCACTTCGCTTTTGCAAACGTCTTCTAAATTATGCTATGCTACATAACGTAGCGTAGCGTAGCAAAACTCCTTGACTTAGAAAACTTGCTGATGCGTTTTGCGCATTCTGAGCACTGCTAGCAATTCTATGCACCACTCCTAAGTGCGCTGTTGGCTGGATGAACTACTCAGGTGGGCAGGCTGGAGAATCCGTTTAGGCTGTTGACACCTGGGGTAGAAAAGCTTGCCAAATTAGACAGTTTGAACATCAGAGCATCCATCTCATAAAGAATTTCCATGACACTACGTGATTTGTAGAGATTGTCGTGGAAATTCTTTAGGATATGGATGCTCTGGAATCCTTGCCAAAGGCATGCATTCTCAGTTCAGCTATGGGATTAGCTACCACATAGCTAAACGTCATGTGAGCCTAGGCATCGGTAGGAAGCTACAGGGTAACAATATTGTGGCTGGGCCACAATATTGTTGCAACTCTAGTGGCAGGCATTGGCTAAGGAACTACCATTAGGGTGGTGGGCCATGGCGATAGTAGGTTCGAAGGGCCAGTGCGATGTCATACGACATCTTTGGAGAGTTAGCATGATGCCAAGGGTGGTGGTGTCACGTATGTTCCAGATCATGTTCCCACTGCATCGTGAACTACGTGTTGGAGCTGTGATGTCCCACCTCCACGTCGACACTATGCACACTCGTTCGATGTGTACTTGATGCAGATGCATGCTAGGGACATGACGTGAACCCAGTTTAAGGTCCTGGTAGACCGTGTGCTGGGTTAGGGTCCCAGTGGGCTGCTGTGCTAGTTTAAGGTCCCATCAGACTGTACATGCCAGTTTAACATCATAGCGGACGTGCCGTGCGAGTTTATAGTCATAGTAGACTAGCTGTGCCAGTTTTACGTCGTAGCGGACGGTCGCCGCTAGTTTAATGTCATAGCAGACATTGCTTGTTGCCACCAGTTTAACGTCATAGCAGACACTACTTGTCATTTCCAGTTTAACATTATAGCAGATGCTACTTGTCGTTTCCATGCTTCAGATGTAGTACAACTTGAGGTATGAGTGATTCACCAGGTTTGTGAACTCATTGCCGTCCATGTCCGCTAGCTTGAAGGCTCCATTCCTGAAGGCTTTAGTGATGATGTAAGGGCCTTCCTAGTTGGTTGAGAATTTTCTCACATGCCCATGGATAGCCTTGATGTAGGTCTGCATGGTGCTTTTGCTGTTGCTTGCTCTGGTAGTGCTCTATGCAGCTCAGCGTTTGCGCGTGCTCCTCCTCTATTGAGTTGAGATCGATGATCCATGACTCATTGTTCTGGGCTTCGCTCATGACATTTGAGAGGATCATCCAAAGTGATAGTACCTGCAACTCAAGAGGCAACAAAACTTCAGATCCATAAATAAGGCTGTAAGGAGTCTTACTTGTCGCAGTTCTGCATGTCGTTCTGTAGGCCCATAGAACATAGGTTATTTGCTCATGCCACTGCCTCTTGCTGTTATTAAGCATCTGCTTCAGCAAGTTGATGATGGACTTATTTGTAGCCTTCACCTATCCATTTTCCTGCAGGTAATATGGGGAGGAGAATGATTGCCTGATGCCTAGATTGCTGTAGAAGGTTCGAGTTTCTGTACTACTGAATTGTGGCCCATTGTTGGTTACAATAGTCATTGGAAGTCCAAACCTTATCACGATGTTGTCCAGGATGAAGTGGTAGATCTACTGAGACGTCTTCTTCCTTAGGGGGATGGCTTCCACCCACTTAGTAAAATACTCAGTGGCAGTGATAATGAAGCTATGCCCTGCGGAGGACTTAGGCGTGATAGGTCCTATGAGGTCTAGTCCCCATCATTGGAAAGGCCACGTGATTTGCGTTGGATGCAGGTCTGTAGGTGAGATGTGTATGATATTTTTGTATCTCTGGCATGTGTCACACATCTTGACTTTTGACAAGCAGTCACGCTCCATGTGGGGCCAATAGTACCCTAGGCATTTGATTTTCGCAACCATAGCCCTCGGTGCTATGTGTCCGCCACACAGTCCCTCATGTACTTCATTAACTACCCTCTGCACCTGTTCCCCACTCATGCATGCTAGCAATATCCCATCATAGGAGCGTCTACTCAAGGCATCATTTTTGATGAGCGTATATTGCTGGGTGTGCTTACAGATCGCATCTTGCTAGGTAGATGTTAGTTCGCTTGGAGGTTCACCATGTTGCAGGTAGGCTTTAATGTTAGCATACCACTCCTGGGTATCCACAGCACTAATAGAGGCCACGTGTCTCACCTGAGTGATAGGCTCAGTACATTTGACAATCGAAGTTGGTAGACTTGAAAACAAGTGCGGTGGAATGTTTAGTGTAAGGGTGGCTAAGGCATCTACCACGGTGTTCTTGTTGCATGCACTTGTTGCATATCTATGGTTGCAAATTGCTTAAGTAGGCTTTTTGCTGGATTGTAGTAGGGTTGTAGGTGCGTAGCTTTGCAGGCATAGACCTTAATGGTCTGATTCACAAATAGTTTTGAATCACCGTGAATCGTGAAGTGTTGTATACATAGTGTTTGGGCAGCTAAGACGCCTCTGAGTAGCCCCTCATACTCTGCCATGTTGTTGGTGCAGGGGAACGCAAAACAATAAGAAAATGGGTGCATTTCCCCAGAGGGAAGTGTAATGATGGTAGCTGCACTACCTCCTCATGTGGTTGAGGCATCATCAAAGTGTAAAGTAGCTTCCAAGTGTGATGGGGAGATGTTGATAGTGCCAACATGCTCATCTAGGAATTCGGGATCTATGGTTGCATGGTCATCGATGGGTGAGGTTGTAAGTTGCATTGCTATGGCCTGACCCTTAGTCGACGACTGGCTCACGTAGTGTAGGTCAAATTTCGCAGTCATTTCTTTCCATCGGGCTATCCTGCTACTTTCATAGAGGTTATTAGTGATAGTCCAAAGTATGTTGTTTTTACAAATCATGTTGACTGCACTACAAAATAGATAATGTCTCTACTTTTTTAATGAAAATACCAAGGCAACGCAATGCCTCTCTACTTCATTGTATTTCACCTCATGCGCTATTAATGCATGACTAAGATAATACACTAGTATCTTAGATCTGTCATCTCGTTTCTGACATAGCAGTGCTATGATAGATGCGTCGAAGGTGGCAAGGTAGATGAAGAAAGGCTTATCCCTTTGTGGCGGATGCATAGTTGGGAGGTGTAAAAGCTCTTTCTTCAAGTCATCGAAGGCTTGTTGACATTGGGTTGTCCATTTGGAGTTAACCCCTTTCTTTAAAAGATGTTGCATGGGGTGTAACTTGTTAGTCAAATTTTCTATAAACCTTTGGATGAACTGTACCCTACCTTGTAAGCCACGTAACTCTTTAAGGTTTGTAGGAGGGGCCAGGTTGATGATGGCCTTAACCTTGTCAAGGTCCACCCGTATTCCGGCCTCTAATAGTATGTGTAATGACGGAAAATGTCGGCATGGAAAATACCAAAACAAAATCCTGCGTACATAGTTTTAACCACGGATCCGTGCAAGGGCTATGTTGGAAAAACGAATCTGCGGTGCCCTAAATGGTCTTGTCGATCAGACAGGGACTTACTAATCAGTAAACCGATGAATATCTCGTGGAACGATCTGATTCGAGGAATCGCAAAATGAGGGGAAAACGACGTAGATGAATTGTAACGATGATAACGCTAAACACGAAAAGAGGAGGCTAATGCAAGAGAAACGCGTAGTCTCAAGATCTACGCTTTGACTTGAAAAATGTATATTTTGTATATCACATGACACTGGGGAGACCCCGATTACTGGATGTGAAGCAAGCACAAAACAACAAGAAAAATGGGATGCAAGGAAGGTCAAGCTGTGACGTCTATCGATCAACTATTTCTGACCAATAGAGCCTATGAACCGTGCAAGATGATCCCATGATCTTGGATCTACTTCTTTCACCTTAGGTAGTTTTTATTTAGGACCGCCAGTGGTCGCTGATGGAGAAAGCTGTGTCTTCCCCAACAGGACGACTACTCTTGTTGCCGATGCTCAAAGCGAACTGTGCTCTCTTTCTGCCGGAAGATGATGCTGTCAACAATTGCCAAAGTCCTCCTCTCTCTGTCTCTGCTCAAAGTGATAAGTGCTCCTGTGCTCAGAAATTTCCCTTTGCCTCTTTCAATTGCCAACCCCTGTATCTTTGTCAACTGGGGTATTTATAGGCTGCGACGCCCTGTGGAAAAGGCGCAACCCTGATGATGTGTGTCCCGAATGTTTCGGGTACTGTTGGTCTGACCATTTTTGTGTCAAACTTCATGACTATGCACAATACGCTTATTTGCGTATTGTACGTGTAAAGGACAGATGCGCATTGGGTGTATTTCAATTGTCTTTGGGTTATATTACGCTCATTCACGCTGCGTTGTGTGCACGAGCGTAACATAACATGGACGTCATGGATTTAAGCTGTTTTACGCTTGCTTACGCAGCCGCGCGTAATGAAGCGTAAAACAATGTTTAGCTCGGTAGTGCAATACGTTGCAATACGCTGCGTTGCGTAATGAGCGTATGATGAGCAATCGCACTTTCTTAGACTTTGCCTTTGACTGTTTTGGAGCTCATTACGCTACCGTGCGTAACAGAGCGTAAACCTGGCCTTGAACAAAAGACTTAGCAAAATATACGAGGAGTCACATATTACGCTGCTCAAGCCTCTCCCTATGCCGAAGTAACTAGCCTTCTGATTCCGGACTATGTTTAAACAGAATTGCGCTAAGCGCCATTACGCTACGTCGCGTGGTATAGCGTAAACAGAGAAAACATAGTAAGATTAGGAATCTGCACAAGAAGTTGAAGACTTGATGCTATGCGCCTCTTGGTGTTGCTCTGTCTTATTCTCCCTTCTGGAATTTTGACATGTGCCCTTGCCTGAATTGAGAATCTTTGCCTGAGGTCGACTCGTAATTTTCACGGTGTTTCAATGGCCCCTCTTTGTTGACGGTTGGAGGGCTTGCCCAAAAGACGTCGACAAAGAATACGAAACACAGGATTGGTAGAAGCAAGAACAACGTCCATCCATGGCTACTCAAGCATTGCCCTGTCAACATGGAAGAGCAAAACTAGAGGGAATGGGAGATAGAATGACACAGTAGGAAACAGGTTCAGAGAAGACGTAAAATGAGTCAGGATGGTAGGAGTATGGAATACGCTTATTGAACACACAGAAACATATGCATACGTATGTCAACAGAAATGCTTTCAGACGAGCGTAGCGCATCAGCCTAAGATCTCTCTGTCACCGATTATAGCAGGAATGCTTGAAAAAGGAGCATGGCGCATCACTTATGCGATATCTCTACTAGTGCGAGTGCGGAAAATGGATGCTTGCGTATGTAGCTTTTGCATGCGGGAAGCGGGTGGTAGGGATGAAACGAAATAAGAGCTAAGGGTAGGATTATGAGAGGTATAGGCATGCAGATCTAAGTGGTTGAGCAAACCTGAGCAGCCATCTGAAAACGCTGTTGTAGTTCATCACTTAGATGCACGCACCTTTGAACCACACCATCAAAGCAAGTAACCTGCAACCACAGAAGGAAATAGAGGACACCATTGCTCATGAAAATAAGAGGCTAGGTTGTCGAAACGAGTGCCGTTTGATGCGAGATAGAGCGATTGGGCCGTGAAGAAGGGGCTAGAGCATGAGGGTGGAGCTGCCAATCCTGACGATTGGCCCAGCATATCTTCGCCAAAAGACATCAGACACAGTGCACCCAACTGGTTAGGCAAAGAACCAGCTAGATGAATTTGGGAAGCCCGCGTCTAATAGCGACGATCAGCATAGGTCCCCGAGGTCGTTGTTGACGAGGATTTCGTCGGGGCTCCAGCTGGCGAGACTAAACTCTCAGAGGTACCACCGCTGCAGTGGGCGCAGCGACGGCATCTCCGAGGGATCAGTAAGATGCCCCTTAGCTCATCCGAGGAATCAGTAGGATGCCGGTGGGGTGGCGACGCTGGGACTGTCCCAGTATCCCACCTTGTTTGTTGTGTAACTGTACAAAGATGATCACGCTCACTTGATTTACATGGAAGCAATTTGCAAGTCCCAGTTTTGAGTCCTGGTAGACTGTCATTGCTGATTTTAAGTCTCAGCAGACCATGGTTCCAGTTTAAGGTCCGGGCAGACCGAGAAATGCTAGTTTTACATCGTAGCAGACGGTGGCATGTCTGATTTATGGTCTCAGTGGACCGTGCTGTGGATGTCAGTTTCATGTCATGACCCAAGGATAGAGCTGTGCTAGTTTTACGTCTCAGCAGATGGCTACTTACCTGTGCCAGTTTAGCGTTGTGGCGGACACGTGCAAAAGATGCCAGTTTTTCGTCTTGGCGGACCTGTATAACATTGCCAGTTTTACGTCGTAGCGGACGGTTACAACTTGCCAGTTTAGCGTCATAGCGGACGAATATTGTCAGTTTAGCGTCGTGGCGGACGCGTGCAAGGAATGCCAGTTTTACGTCGTAGTGGACGGTGGTTGCCAGTTTAGCGTCGTAGCAGATGTGTATTGCCATACCTGCTGTTGACACCGTAGATGCTGCTAAATGTAATACTGCTTCAAATACACATGATTTACAGGATTTGGTAATTCATTGCTGTTGACGTCTACTAACTTGAATGCTCCGTTGCTGTACGCGTCAACCACCAAGAAAGGGCCTTCCCAGTTTGCAGAGAACTTGCCTACTGGTTCACGCACAGCCTTGAGAACTAGATCTCCTTTCTTGATCGGGCACTGTTGAAGGTTGTGTCTATGCTTCTGTCTCTGTTTATCTTTCAATTGTGTCAAGAGCTTGTATCAGTTTCTCTTCTACTGAATCCAGATCCGCGATCCGAGACTCGGTGTGTTGTGCCTCATTTATAACCATGGAGAGGGCCATTCTCAGAGAAGGAATTTGCAACTCGAGAGGCAGCACTGCTTCATACCCGTAAACCAGGCTATAGGGTGTACTACCTGTAGCTATCCTGCACGTAGTACGATACGCCCATATCACATAGAGGATCCGTTCGTGCCACCACCTTTTGTTGCCGTCGAGCATTTTCTTGAGCAGATTGATGATCACCTTGTTCGTTGCTTCAACTTGTCCATTCGCTTGCGGGTAATAGGGGGAGGAAAAAGATTGTCTAATACCCAGGTTATCACAGAAGGATTTGGTTTCCGTGCTACTAAACTGTGGCCCATTGTCGGTCACGATAGTCATCGGGAGACCAAATCTGGTTACTATATTGTCCAGGATAAAATGGCAAATCTGCTAAGATGTGATCTTTCGCAGGGGAACAGCCTCTACCCACTTTGTAAAATACTCGGTGGTGGTAATGATGAAGCTATGACCTGCAGAAGATTTCGGCGTGATGGGGCCTATAATGTCTAGTCCCCATCGTTGAAATGACCATGTTATCTGCATTGTATGTAATTCTGTAGGTGACACATGTATGAGATTCGCGTGACACTGACACGTGTCATAAGTTTTAACCTTTGTTAGGCAATCCTTTTCCATGCGTGGCCAGTAGTATCCTAAGCGACGAATTTTTAGGGCCATAGCTCGTGGTGCTACGTGGCCGCTGCACAGTCCCTCGTGAACTTCGCCGACTATATGCTGCGCTTGGGTTTTGTCAACGCAAGTAAGCAGCACGCCATCAAAGGAGCGTCTACAAAGAGTGCTGTCTCCGATGATGACGTATTGCCTAGCCCGCTTGCGGATCGCACCTTTCTGCGCACGTGTCAATTCAGATGGTAGCTCGCCCTATAAAAGGTAAGTTTTAATGTCGTCGTACCATTCAGGTGTGCTTTCCTCGAGAAGAGAAGAGATTTGCGCCATTTGAATGATAGGATCTGCGTAGTCTATTATCAATGCAGGGCAGGTGTCAAAAAGATGTGAAGGCACATTCAGAGCCAGTGTAGCCAGTGCGTCGGCCAGTGTGTTGTCCGTGCATGGCACGTGCTGGGCATCGGTGGTCGCAAATCGCCTAAAAAGATCTTTAGCCTTATCGCAGTAGGGCTGCAAATGTACAGCCTTGCAGGCGTAGACTCCTGTGATCTGATTTATGACAAGCATCGAATCGCCCCTAATCGCCAGGTGTCGAACATCGAGTTCACTGGCAGTTATTAATCCCCTGAGGAGCCCCTCGTACTCTGCCACATTGTTCGTATAGGGGAAGTCCCTTTGTGGTGGTAAATGTAAAATGGCAAGTCCCTTTGTGGTGGGAAAACCATCGGTAAATGTTGCAGTTCTTGTTTTAAGCTGTCAAACGCACGTTGGCAATCGTCGGTCCATTCGAAATTAACCCCCTTTTTTAGCAAGTGCTGCATAGAGTGTAGCCTGTCGGTTAACCTCAAGATGAACCGGCGTATAAATTGTAAGCGTCCCTGTAACCCGTGTAATTGCTTGAGATCTGTAGGAGGCATTAATTCGACAATGGCTTTGACCTTATCAGGGTCAACTCGTATGCCGGTTTCCGACACCACAAACCCCAGCATGCATCCGGTTTTGACTCCGAATACGCACTTCTTTGGGTTAAGCCAGAGCTCGTATTTGGAGCATCTTTTAAGGACTAATTCTAGGTCTCCTGAATGATCCTTAGACTTGAAAGACTTAACAGCTATATCATCTACGTAATCATTCAGCCTTCCTAGGAGGTAATCGCTGAAGATGTATGTCATGGCTCGTTGATACGTTGCTCCGGCGTTCTTTAGACCAAAAGGCATCATAGTGTAGCAAAAGGTGCCCCAGGGTGTCATGAATGTCGTGGTCAATTGATGTTCTGGGTTGATTCAAATTTGATTATAGCCTGAAAAACCATCCATGAAGGATAGGAGCGCATGCCCAGCTGTCGTATCGACTAGCTGGTCGATACTCGGTAGTAGGAAGTTATCCTTGATCGTGGTCTTATTCAAATCCCAGAAGTCTATGCAAATGCGTATGCTTCCGGTCTTCTTTGGGACAACTACAATGTTAGATACCCAGTCCGAGTAATCGACCGCACGGATGAAACTAGCCTGATACAGTTTGGTGATTTCATCACGCACGGCTAGCGCGATCTCTGGCTTGATTTTGCATGCCTTTTGCCTAACTGCTTTAATCTATGGATCTAAGATGATGTTATGCTGGATTAACTTGGGATCTAATCCAGGCATATCCTCGTATCACCATGCAAAGACAGTAATGTTGTCTTGCAGGACCTGTTTTATAGCATCGTGCGTTTTCTGGTCTAATAAAGAACTGACTTTAAACGTTTTGGCTTCACCCCTATGCGTAACGATAGAGACCTCACTGAGGGGGTCTTCGGTTATGTCTCCAGCCTCTAGGTCTAGCATATGCGTCAACTGTTCTGGCCATTCTGGGTATGTCTTCGAAGCGGCTATGGTTACGTCTTCTAAAGGGGGGTTAACGTCTACTAGCGTGGAGTCAAATTGCCTAACTACTTTCCTGTATGGGCCCGTCAAAGTTAGAGGTGCTGAAAATGTTACATCCATTTACCATCTGCCCTGCAAAATCGCAAAGTGCGTAAATAATTAGGAGAGAGATGACATAGTGTTGTCAAACGTGGAAAGTTAATTGAAGTTCGAAATTGTAAACAAGCTGTAATCAATGCTACCCGATTACGAGGCGATAAGATGTGGTAGTTTAACGTCATTTCAGACAGTGGCGCGTGCGATATCAGGCACATTAATATCTTGATTTTTGGGTTCCATTTTAGGAAAGTCTCGCTAAAATCGGATATCAAGTCGGTGATCCTCACATATAAGTAAGTAGTTTTTGATGAGGACAGGCTGTTGGCTGTTGTGAATTCGAATTCGTAACTGTTGCTGAGCGAGAGAAGGAAGAGCACAGGATTAGAGCGTGTGATTTTGCGAAGATTTGCAAGTGTTAAACTGTGAAAAATTCTGAAGCTGTTGCAATGGCACCAAAGATCAAAAGGAAGAATGCAAAACTGGCCAAAATCGATGAGGTGCAAGAAAATATGGAGCGCGTTTCGCAGGCGGTGGTCGATGTTCGTGACCCTACGCCTTTGAACCGGTAGGTCATTCCTTACATGCTTATGTTTGTTTTAATGTCTACTTTTCGTGGTATCTTTTGTATGAATGTGGATTTCAAATTGTGGACCTCGGGTTAATGCGAGGGTTTGATGGGGTTGTGTCTACCACCGTTGTCAGGGACGAACCTTGCGTTATTGCAAGGGTTTGGGCGATTTCGGCCTGGATAACTAGGTGTAGTTTATAAGTTTTCTATATTAGTCATGCAAATGTAAATGTAGGTGTTAATGTATGTATTGGGTTTTCTGTACAGCGTTACACTAAAGCCTGTTCTGATTGTTTTGGATATTGTCGGGGTTTTGTGTTGTATAAACCCCATCGTCCCCAATGTCCCTCCCCTGCAAACGCGGTTGCAAAGGAAGGCCATATGGTTTCGACAGGGTGCGCTGAAGTTTCTGCAGTTCTTGCTACGCAACTACAGCGTCGTCGTGTGGTCTGATTTGTCTGGCGACATCGTCGGTGCCATTTTAGAGCACCTGCTGGCGGGTTCTGCACACGGGATTCTGGCCTTTTTGACAGATGGGGCCATCGATACGGGTCATCTCGAGGACTGAGAACTTAGCACCTGGGGCTTAAGGAGCTTAAACTGGATTTGGGGAATGGCTCAGTTTAGTTGTTATCATGCATATAACACGCTGTTCGTGGCTCGCCATGTCTCGACCTATTTCCAGAACCCACAAGGCACGGTGTACTACGCAGGCAGGTAAGCGAATTTTATTAACTGTCTATTTTTTGTTGTTGTTATATGTTTGTTATCGATGTGAAATGTAAGAGAAGCCTATGTGCAAAATGTAAGAGAAGCCTACGTTGTATGGTACAGGTTTTTTATTCATGACAACAAGTTAGACGGAAATGGAGATGCGTTATCATGGGCCGAAACGGCAATAATGGCATTTACCTCAACTAGCAATGTGCGCGCTGGTGTTATAGGGTAGATTGGATTCGACACGCATGAGTACCCCACCCGCTATGCTGGGGCTTTTGAGAATTGCCAGAGACTCGGGTGGTTGCACGATGACTGGACCTTAGATCCACCCCTTACCATTGAGGACGTGCAGAGGAACCTTCCGCCATTTCCCTTGCCATTTGGACTTGGTGAGGCTGTTGTATAGTCGATTATTGCGTAATATAGTTGTAAATTATGAGCATTGCGTAATAGTGTTTTAGTTTGACTTGTGTTTTTACGTTGTTCAGTTAGGGAATCCTGGGAGATTACCCTTACGATTTCCAGCCGCGAGGCGAACACCGTCCTTTTCCGCTATGACGACATCAAGGATGCACAGCGCTGTCTCGGCCACTCAGTGGCCCTAGTCGCAGTGACCACCAAGATCCGAGCAGCAGGGCTAATGCATCTATTTTTAGCTACAACTCCTGATGTCCCCGCTAGTGAAATGCTAACCCTGGTCAACTCCTTCAATGAAAAGGCAGAGCGTTTTTGCATGCGCGTACATAACGTACGCGTAAGCTTTAATATTGACGCTCAGCTCTTCGCGGACCTATTTGGCGTCCCCTCGGACGGCCTTCCCATAAGTGAGAAGGCGAAGAGGAGCCTTGACTTCCAGGAGTGGCTGAAGGAGTGGGTAAGGGTCCCGAAGGAGACTAAAGGGTTTCCTTGCGAAAGATTCCAGATGGGCGTTGCCAAGACACTTTATCCCCTTTTTCGGGCTCGAACTTTCCCCAAAACTCTCTTGCAAGGGAAGTTCTTTTCTATAGAACAGACCCGTATTATGCGGGAGGTTCTAGAAGAGGGGACCCAGTTCAATTGGGCAAGCTATTTTGCTAAGGGGCTGCGCAACGAGATGATCAAGCTTCGCAAGAAGCTTGAGTCTCGTTTTAATGTGCATTACGCCTTCTTCATAGCTTGCCTTCGGCATTTTGCTGAGTTTCTGGTCGTCCAAAGGAATAGAGTCTGGGTGCAGCAAGACCGAGGCCAGCTCTCCAGACCTTGGATTACCCATATCCTCAGCACTACCCGTGGGCAGGATCCACCGGAAGGGATCGGGGAGTCATTGTCTATAATGACCAAGGGGTTGGCAGTGCCCCAAGTGCAAGGCCTCGACAGCGTAGGCAGGATAATGCCTACTTACACCGGCAATGCCTCACGAGGGAAACGCTTGGCAGAAGAAATTGTAGAACCTGCAGCTCGGCGTAAAAGGCTCCGTATAGCCGAGGCCCCTGGGAGTGACGTAGGCCGAACTATGACGGTCAAAGTTCAGCAGAGTAAGCCTCCTCCTGGTAAGCGTGAAGGAATTGTATTACGCAATGTTTGTTTAGATGGTTTGGAATGATATACTAAGGTGCTGTGATATGACCAGTGAGAATTACAGAGGAACTGACCCCTGAAACAGGGGTAGTAATACTAAGTCGTGGAGAGGGGGCCTCAATTTTGGAAGAAGAGGCCCCAGCTGTTAGTGTGAGCCGTGCACAGGCTCTGGTGCGTGAGGAGGCCCTAGCTGCTAGCGACGCACAGACTCAAGTGCGTGAAGAGGAAAAGGAGGCGGAAGATGTTGGTGAAGTTGCCACTGTCACCGGTAGAGGTAATGAGCATGTTAGCGAGTTTACAGGATTATGTAAATAGATGAAGTTTCTAACTGGATTATGCTACAAGAGAAGAAGATGTATCCACGTCTGTCGCTATGAGTAGAGCGTGGAGAGACTTCCCTGATAAATTTGCCTTCATGGAAGGTGTTGTCAGTGACATGATGGAGCGCCTAGAGCGCGTCGAACCTGGAGCTAGTATGTTATGGTCATAGTAAGTTTGTGATATTATATAGTGGTAATGTGTCATTAACATTTGATGGTTGTTTCTGTTAGGAGCTTGCCTCCGATGGGATCCCACGGAGCCCATTGATTTGGACACAGTGGAGCCACCATCCGATGAAGCAGCTGTGCCACGTCACATTTATGAGGAAATGCGTAAATGTGTGTTACACTCGACACGCTCCTTATGGGAAAGTAGGGGTGTAAATGAAAGCCTATGGAAAAGGCTGCAGAGGTTAGAGCAGAGGGTTGAGTCTCTGACTAAAGAGGTTGGAGACTTAAGATCACGGTGCGACTTCCTACAGGCGCGAGCGACAGGGGATGAAGACTAGTGTACTGCTATTGTGGATTACTCCCGTTATTGGACCGCCATCAAAAATAGCGTACAGACCAGTCGGGCGTTGGTAGAGCAGCGGATGCAGATAGAACTCCTAGCTCAGAAAAGCCAGGACTGGAGGGATTATTGTGCGTGTGTGCAAGAGTGGGGGCAAAAGGAGAAGGACCACAAACATTTGTATAAGCGAGAAAGCATCGCTTATCGGAAACTTTATCGCGATTCTGCCATTAGGGCCCAATCCTTGGCAGTCTTCCTGGACGTCATCGGGGCTTCCGAAGCCTTCAAGAAGTTCGAAGAGCAGGTGACTATAAGTGCATCCCCGGAAAGGGAGATGACTCTCCCTGGGGGTTAGGCTACAATCCCTACTTTCTTCCCAGACCCACCCCGCTGGAGCGGCGTGGAGAAAGGGAAAGTGAAGGCCGGAGCTGCCTTGGGAGAGGATGTGTGGCCATATCTAACGGAGGAAGAGATTATGAAGCGCCTGTGGGCTGGCCTGGACAAGCTTCCCTTTGCTGCGGAAGCAGGGCCGTCGCAAGTAAGTTTATGCATGACTTAGTTTGCATTTTCTAATTATGATGTTAAGTCTTGTGTAGCTAATGTGCTTACTATATTTAGGTACCAACTGAGGATAGGGAAGGCGAACAAGCTGAGGAGTTAGCAGAGGAAGCAGCAGAAGCAGAAGAAGAAGCAGAGGAAGAGGAGGAGTGCAGCGATGAAGAGCGTCCTCCCGTGGAGTCGGTGCCAGAACAAGGGCCTCATGAAGAGGAAATTGTTCGTGAAAGAATAATTCCCAGAGACGACGGCCCACTGGAGGATGATCCACTAGGGCTGGATCCGGATTTAAGAGATACTGGTGATAGCGGCAGTAGAGGAAATGCGTAATTGTGGTTTACGCATAGTTTTATTGATGGTGAGTGAAGTACTATTTTATGAATGACTGAAAAGACACGTTATAAAACCTGGTGGATGTTTTAAATGTCAGTTATTTTATCTTTTTTGAATTTTATGCTTTTATCTGGACAGCGTGAACGTAATTATTAAGGATTATGCCTAAGTTATAATGATTGAATGCAATGGCTAGTTTAAGGCCATCGCGGGCCGTCACATGATTCTGCGTAACCTAGCGACTAGTTTAAGGCCATTGCGGGCCACGACTAGTTTAAGGCCATTGCTGGCCTGATGCGTAATGTAGAGAAAGCATAAATGATGATAATGCATAATTCTGGGTAACTAGTTTAAGGCCATTGCGGGCCTTGGTATAATACGCGTAAATGATAACGGCGTACAATTCTGTGTCACTAGTTTAAGGTCGTTGCGGGCCATGACTAGCGTAGATGACAGTAGTACATAATCTTGCGTAATTATGATAAAACGATGTGAAAGCGTAAATAACACGAGCATAGTAAATCAAATAGCGTAAGTAATGACAAGCGTAAACACCGAAAGCGAATGCAGCATAAAAATGTATGAAACAAAAGAAATGTCTAAGTACAAGGCGCGATAAGTTGCCAAAACATGATAACATACGCAAGGGCCATCGTTCAACCATTAATACGCAATTACCTCTTGATGGCCTTTACGTTGAGCATTGCGTAAGGGCGAGAAGACTTATGGTTTGACTCCTCTACGCTGCCATCCGGAAATGGCAAGTCGGCCCAAGCTAGACTGTCATCATTGTTGTCAGTTTGTTGAGGGATTTGGAGACGGGTTTGATCATCAGTCGTTTCTATCTCTGAACCCCGTTCTTCTTCAATGTTATTGACCGTCGTGGGGGTGACTTCGTCACCACGTATCAAAACCTCCCCTCTGGCATAGGGAAGGTGTATCTCTTGGTGTATTGGTGATGAAACCGCCCTCAGCTGGGCTAACCACGACCTCCCTAAGATCAGGTTGAACCCTGGCATCTCCTCGA
>MNCI01011741.1:574885-591432 GCA_015680685.1 Gnetum montanum
ACCACCTCAAAGTTTCGTTTCGCTTCGACTTTGGCTCGGCTAAGAGCCAGCTTTGCCTGGATCTTAGCACATATAAAGTTGTATTCTTCAGGGGTTATGACCGTGAAGATGGGCTCTTTTCCTTGAAGTCTCAATGATCGGCGCAATGGCCCCTGAGATCCTGTTGCGCCAGGAGCTGGTCTTGTGAACGCAATAGGGTTCATAGATGCGGCACCCAAATTAGCAGGGGCCATGGCGGTTGTGGTCGTGTAAAAGGAATCCATTGATTAATGAGATTGATGATAACTGGTAATCGGATCTGAGAAATGGGTGGCAACAAAAACACGAATAGGCTTTCTACCCTGTAGGATTCCAAAGAAATCGTCCTTGCAACCGATCTACACCACACGGTTTGCTGTAAACTTCCTTAGAGGTATTACGTCTACGGTTTAGGGTATGGATCGCTAACAGGGCTACCCAAAATATTCGGATCGAAGCCTGTGCCCTCCTGCTAGCGCCAGAAAACTGTAACGACGGAAAATGTCTGCAGTTGGAAAATACCAAAACAAAATCCCATGTACACAGTTTTAACCACGGATCCGTGCAAGGGCTATGTTGGAAAAACGAATCTGTGACGCCCTGAATGGTCTTGTCGATTAGACAGGGACTTACTAATCAGTAAACCGATGAATATCTTGTGGAACGATCTGATTCGAGGAATCGCAAAATGAGGGGAAAACGACGTAGATGAATTGTAACGATGATAACGCTAAACACGATAAGAGGAGGCTAATGCAAGAGAAACACGTAGTCTCAAGATCTACGCTTTGACTTGAAAAATGTATATTTTGTATATCACATGACACTCGGGAGACCCCGATTACTGGATGTGAAGCAAGCACAAAACAACAAGAAAACTGTCCAAACGGAAATCCGGTCTACCTCATAGGCCAAAGCTGGGATGCAAGGAAGGTCAAGCTGTGACGTCTATCGATCAACTGTTTCTGACCAATAGAGCCTACGAACCGTGCAAGATGATCCCACGATCTTGGATCTGCTTCTTTCGCCTTAGGTAGTTTCTGTTTAGGACTGCCAGTGGTCGCTGATGGAGAAAGCTGTGTCTTCCCCAACAGGACGACTACTCTTGTTGCCGATGCTCAAAGCGAACTGTGCTCTCTTTCTACCGGAAGATGATGCTGTCAACAATTGCCAAAGTCCTCCTCTCTTTGTCTCTGCTCAAAGTGATAAGTGCTCCTGTGCTCAGAAACTGCCCTTTGCCTCTTTCAATTGCCAACCCCTGTATCTTTGTCAACTAGGATATTTATAGGCTGTGACGCCCTGTGGAAAAGGCGCAACCCTGATGACGTGTGTCCCGAATGTTTCGGGTACTATTGGTCTGACCATTTTTGTGTCAAACTTCATGACTACGCACAATACGCTTATTTGTGTATTGTGCGTGTAAAGGACAGATGCGCGTCGGGCGTATTTCAACTGTCTTTGGGTTATATTACGCTCATTCACGCTGCGTTGCATGCATGAGCGTAACATAACATGGATGCCATGGATTTAAGCTGTTTTACGCTTGCTTACACAACCATGCATAATGAAGCGTAAAACAATGTTTAGCTCGGCGGTGCAATACGCTGCAATACGCTGCGTTGTGTAATGAGCGTATGATGAGCAATCGCACTTTCTTAGACTTTGCCTTTGACTGTTTTGGAGCTCATTACGCTGCCATGCGTAATAGAGCGTAAACCTGACCTTGAACAAAAGACTTAGCAAAATATACGAGGAGTCGCATATTACGCTGCTCAAGCCTCTCCCTATGCCGAAGTAACTAGCCTTCTGATGCTGGACTATGTTTAAACAGAATCGCGCTAAGCGCCATTACGCTACGTCGTGTGGTATAGCGTAAATAGAGAAAACATAGTAAGATTAGGAATCTGCACAAGAATTTGAAGACTTGATGCTATGCGCCTCTTGGTGTTGCTCTGTCTTATTCTCCCTTCTGGAATTCTGACATGTGCCCTTGCCTGAATTGAGAATCTTTGCCTGAGGCTGACTCGCAATTTTCACGGTGTTTCAGTATGAAACCTAACATGCATCTAGTTCTCACCCCAAAGACACACTTCTTAGGATTAAGGCACAAATCATGCATTTGAAAATACTTAAGGACTACCCCTACATCACGTGGGTGATTAGCTGCCTCCCTGGATTTGACTGCTATATCATCCACATAGTCGTTTAACATTTCTAGGATGTAGTTGTTGAAGATGTAGGTCATGGCTCATTGTTAGGTTGCCCTGGCATTCTTAAATCCAAAAGGCATCATGGTGTAATAGAAGGTCCCCCATGGGGTCATGAAGGTTGTTGTTAGCTGATGCTCTGAGTTGATGCGAATTTGGTTGTAGCTAGAGAAGCCATCCATGAAGGATAGCAAGGCATGGTCAACCGTAGTGTCGATGAGTTGATTGATGCTTGGAAGTGGGAAATTGTCTTTGATTATTACTTTGTTCAGATCCCAGATGTCTATACAGATTCATATTCCTCCAATTTTCTTAGAAACCATGACGATGTTGGACACCCATTTCGAGTAATCAACTGCACGGATGAAACCAGCTTGGTATAGCTTGGTGATTTCACTTCTCATAGCTAGTGCGATTTCTGGTTTGATCTTACAAGCCTTCTGCTTGACTACCTTCATGCATGGGTCTAGGACGATGTTGTGTTGTATCAGCCTCATATCTAAACCTAGTATGTCACTGTATGACCATGCGAAGACTTTGATGTTGTCTTGCAGAATCTTGGCTACATTTTCATGCGTCTACGCATCTAGGAGGGAGCTAAGCTTTAATGTTTTTACTTTCCCCTTGGATGTGGTCACAAGCGTCTTGACAAGAGGGTCCTCAGTTACATCCCTGGCCTCCAAATCTAGAGTTCAGGCCAGATGCTCAGGCCAGTTTGGGAATGTTTCTAAAAATGATATGGTGTTAGATATGGTCGACCCCCAGTCAATTAGGTTTGGGTTCAATTATCTTACGAGCTTGCCATGTGGACCTGCTAGGGCTAAAGACGTTTAGAGATCATGATGGATTTCCATTTGTTTCTTAACCTATCAAGATGAGATGAAAGCCTGGTTAAGGGGCACCTGTTGGTAGTAATCGTGTATAACAAAAACTTGCAAAGCAATGACGAGATGTAACTAGCGAAGTATGATGTAAAGATTAAAATTTTACCCATTTAAAGTCATGGTAGACTACTATGGCATGGAGATGCAGAGCTGCTAAAATAGTAAATGTAAAACTGTTGATGTGAAAATGTGAAACTGCTAGTTTAGTGTCATTGCAGACTACAAACGTATAACAAATCAAAACTGCTAGTTTAAGGTCTTTTGGGACCGTTAAATTCGTTGCTATGTTAGGATTCCTAGTTTAAGGTCTTTCTAGACTAGTAACGAGAGTGGTATTCTATGCTAAAAATGCTAGTTTAAGGTCTTTTTGGACTGGTAGAGTTATAACTATGCTGGGGTTGCTAGTTTAAGGTCTTTTCAGATCATTGCAGGTTTTAGGCCATTTCGGGTCTCTGCGTAGCATAGTTTTATGCCAATCTGGGCCACTGCATAGGCATGCCAAAATGGTGGTACGTTAACAAAGCAAAAGGTAGTGAATGTACAAGGGATGATGACTAGGCAGGAAGCGGTGGGGTTGCTACGCTATGCGTAGCTGCTTCTTGACCCATCATGGGTTGAGCGGAATGTAAGGCCGAGGTGTTTTGTCAAGGCCCTCGTTCACATCATTGTCCCCCACTTGAAAGGGCAAATCAACCCATGTGCTTTCATTTTGGAGACTGGTGTACTGAGTTGATTCTCCTGCTAGATGGTTAGTGTGTGCGTAAGTAGGTGCTTCATTCTCAGAAGTTACGACCTCTGATCCCTGCTCCATGTCTATGTTATTGATTGCTTGCGTTGCTACCTCATCACCATGGATCACCACCTCCCTGCCTATGTATGGTAGGTGGATTTCCTGATGTATAGATGAGGAGACAGCTCTGAGTTGCACTAACCATGACCTCCCCAAGATTAGGTTAAACTCGGGCATTTCCTCGACCATGATGAACATCGTGTTTTTGGAGAACTGGTCCCCTGCCATGAAGTTTATGTAGACTGTGCCCTTCACCAGGATGTGTGCCCTATTGAATGACCTCAGGCATGATGTCATTGTGGATTTGATTTGGTTGACCAAGCCCAACTTGTCAATAATAGGGAAGGGGATGACATTCGTGGCTACCCCATCATCAACCTGTACCCTTCAGATCCGGTGTTGGCTGATCCAAATTATGATGAATAGGGGTGTTGTAGTCACCTAACCCCTTTCAGGATCTTCCCTAATGGAACTGTCGCTGAAATTCAGTTGAGACGGTTCTGGCTCTATAGGTGTGAAGGGAAGCATGACCGAGTAGATCGCTTCCTCTCTCACTAGCATGTCTTTGTTGACTGGAATCGTTGTCAATATGCGGATCAGAGCCTCATGGTGTGGGACAGAAGTCATGATTAGGTCGTACAAGCTCAGTGTAGTGTTTTTTTGTTTTAGAGCTTGTTTGACCTGAGTGAGGGAATCCAAGAGGTCTTGACCACCCCCTTGTTTAACACTTTCCACCTCTTCTATTCGTCCCAGCAGACAAATTTCCTGAAGAGGGGCAACTTTGAATCTAGGTTCAGACCCTTTTTGGTAGGGCGACGTGGACTATGCAGTTATAGCAACATCCCTCTTTGGTGACGAGGGCATGGGTACATGGGGTGGAGATGTAGGCTTGGAAATACCAGGGGCAGTACTTCCTCTCGCCGTCTCACCTATGAAACACACTTCTCATATTTTAGGATGAGAAGGCTGTTCAACTGTCTTGCATGGAACAGGGGTTGTCAAAGGAGTCGGCCCCTTGATGATAAATGGAGCTAATGATGGTGGAATAGTGTGGTTTTGCTAATAGGTGGTGTAGAGATGGATGCCCATGGAGGGACTTCCAGAATGAACGGCTATTGCGTGCTTCGACCAAACGTTGATGGTGCTGGTGCACTACGCTGAGGCACATGGACCACGAATGGTTGCTGGGGTGGCCTAGGATCACTGTCAATACTGATGGCGTTGATGACATAACTGGAATTATTGGCATTGAGGGGGTCTGTGTAGACATGCATAGATTGGTTCTAAGGGTGTACTAGGTTTCTTTCGTCCAATACTAGTTTTCCTTGATCGATCAATCTCTAGATGTCATCCTACAACACTAGACAGTAATCTGTGTTGTAACCACACTGTTGGTAATAGTCACAAAACCTATCTGGTCTAAAATCCTTAGGAACTGGGGGCTCATTGGGTAGGGACAAGGAGGGGTTCTTAAGGAGCTCGCAGTAGTGTTGATGTCTCCTGATTTCTTCTTTTGACATTTTCTTGTGTTGGATGTGTCCTGCTGCCAATAGCTGCTTCAGAAGTTCTGAAGGCTTGAGAGGTAGTGGGGTGTACTTTGAACGATCTTTATGCTTAAAGTTTGGTTTGGATTGTGCAGATGTCTCAAATGCGGGTACTGGAGGTTGCGGTGCATTGCTTTGCTTGGGCACGGGGTTAGCTATGGGTACGACCGATTTCTTATTATTCTTGTTACCATTGTTACTAGGTTTGGGCTTGGCCTCGGTACCCACAGTGGCCACTGTGGTTGTTGGGGCTTTACCCTTGTCCTTCTTTGTGAAGGTGTTTTTGTAGGCAATGTAGGATGGATCTTTGCTTGCCTCAGCCGCATCCTGTATACTCTTAGTCTAAGCAAAGGCTTGACTAAGAGTGCGAGGGGCAAGGTAGTATAGTTTAGGCTTGATAAAGTCATTCATTGCACCCTTAAAGATGACTAGCAAGTGGGCCTCCACAATGGGCTCACAGATTTCATTAAGTGTTGTGCTCTAACGCTGGATGAATTTCTAGACTGGTTCTAGAGGATCTTGCTTCACACTCATCAACTGGTCCAGCATGGTTTCCTCCTTCTAGTTATACTTGAAGCACTTCATGAACTAGGTTAGAAGCTCCTCTAGAGTTGAAATAGATGAGCATGGTAGCGCGTGGTACCAATCTAGGGCTTTCCTAGCTAGGTACATAGCAAAGACATGAATAATTGTGTGCGGCTATTGTTGCAACAGAAGGGATTCAGACCTAAAGGTAACAAGATGTGCATTGGGATCTCCCTCCCCATCGTACTTCGTGAAGTGGGGGAGGGACATCCCTGGGGGTAATGTTAGAGTAGGGATTGCAGGGTTGATGGGGTCATCTTGGTAAAAGTCCATGACTTGTACCATGTTAGACCCAATAACTTTGAGACATTTTATTTCCTCGGTGAGGGTTTGGATAAGCTGGAACACTTGATCCAAACCTTGTGATGTTGTGGGTAGTTAGGGAACTACCGAGGTAGCTTCCATCTATGGAGTGGCAGAGGTGGTGGCATGACCCATTGTTAGTACCATTGGGATAGCCCCCGCGAATGGTGCTGCTTGTGCTATCCACCAACCAGCAGGTGGTGCTGTTGGAGCAGCAACCATGGGTTAAGCTATCGGATAGACTGCTTGTGTCGCTGATGGAATAGACCATAGCCCCATGTTGGGTTGTACCATTTGCAAGGTTTGGTAGGTCTGAGGGCAAACATAATGAGACATTTGCGACGGTTGTGGAATAGGCAAAGAAGTGAATGGGATCCACCATGTGGATGAGCCAGGGCTTTCCATGGTTTGTGGGACATACGTGAACGTAGGAATTGAAACGGAAGTTGCGTATGATTGTGAAGTAGGTATAGTACGAATATATAGTAGGGTACCTGTGATTGGTGTGTGATGTACTACAGGAATGGACTGATGAACATTTTGCAGAGGCATAGTTGTTGCAAATGAAATAGGGGAATAAGGGTGTTGATACGCCATGAAGGTGACATGGCTATCCATTGTAGTTGTGATTGTAGGTTGTGGAAGTGTAGACATGATCAAAAAGGGAGTGGTGACAGACAACAGATTGGCCCAGAAGGACTGGGTAGGAGCAACAGGAATGGGGTTGGTTTGAGCTTTCTCGTTGGATTAGGAATCAAGTTCCTCCTATCCATTCTGGAAGGCGTCATCTTGGTTAGATGCTATGTCTTGTTGCTCCCTAAGTCTAGCCAATTGAATTAGCTGGTCTAGAAGCCTTTGATTTATCTGTGTCAAAAGTATGGAAGTGCCAGGAGTGGGAACATACTCCTTCCCATCGTAGTAAGCGAACTTGAAGCTACATTTTCCTTCGAATTCGTGCACATCCAAAGGTAGGTTTTCCTGAACCTTTACACAGAGGAAGTTATAGTGCTCATATTGCTAGGCCAAGCCTTTAGGCCTCCAGTTTTGGATCCTAAGGGATCGTCATGTTTCCAACATCGGGTTGAGCAGTTGTTCGGCACCTGTGGTGCCTTGAACCGTGATGGGAACCTCAACGTTGAAGGTATTAGCAGTAGTAGTTGTAGAAGTCATTGTTACTAAGCTAGACAGTTTTGAAAATGTGAAAAGAAAAGAAATTAGAAAGCTAAAAATTTTTGCGAACAAGAAGAAAAAAGGAATTAGAAAGCAATCAAAAAGACTTTATGTCTTGCCAGGCTCCCAAGGAACCATCAAAGCGATCGATCTATACCACATGATGCATAAACAACCGCAAAAGGGTGTCACATTTATGCTAGTGTGCGATAGGGTACAGAGTGCATGCAAGACTATTGTAAAATAGGCAAGTCATTTGGCGATTGGAGGCTTTATGCCCTATAAGGTTCCCGAGGAACTGTCGAGGTGACCGATCTGCACCGCACGACATGTAAACAACCACAGACGAGTGTCAAGTTTACCGTAATGCATATCAGGGTGTAGAAGGCTTACAGGACTACAGTGACATGTGGAAAGGGCACCAAAAGGCCCTCCTTCTAGTGCCAGAAAAACTGTAGCGACCGAAAACATTGACGGATGGAAAAAAAATGCCGAGAGGTCATCAGTCATTGATAGTCTTAACCCTGTTTCTACGAGAGGGCTGTGCTGGATGGAATGGAAACTGGGCACCTTGGCAGTTTAGTCGATCAGATAGGGACTTAGTTGGTGTTAATATAACCTTTTGCAACCAGATAATTTGAAAAATGAGACTAATAGCACGAAGTAATGCTTAAATGTAAAAGAGGTGGAAAATAGTGTAAAATGCAATAATAAGCAGGAGACAAAGTAGAATGCAGTTAAAAAAATGCACCACTTCGAAGCTACGACTTCGCTTTGTAAAGATGGATACAATCAGTTGCACAACACTGAGAACTACAGAGATCCCAAGAGTAATCGAGACGTGTAGAGCAAGACAACTATGTGCTTGAATGCAAACTCAGGCGTTAACAATGCGAGGTGCTACGAAGATGGTAGAAGAGAGCAGAAAAAAATGAAAATTGAAAGTGCTAACTATTTACAATGTCAAATAGAAAGCTTACAATGCTCAAGGTTACAGTGCTAACTTTTTTTGCTTGTCAGCCAACAAAATTGTTAGCCCACCAAAATTGCCAAAAAGCTAGACCCCAACCAAATTGCCAAAAAACCCATCCCTTTTTGCCAAAAGAGTTGACCCTTTGAGCATTGCTCATTGGGGTATTTATGGAACTGAGGGTGCACGAAAGATGTGGTTTGGACACCACGTGCCCTAGGCCTATGCTGACCTGTCTATGCTGTACATGCCTACATGACTATTGGGGGAGCCTGCCATGCTGTAATTACAAACCTACCGCATTGTAATTGTGCTGTCAGAGCAATGGTGTGATTAGGTGGAGTGCATTGATGTAGTGTAATTGCTTGCCATGCTTTGCTATGATTTGTAGCGTAGAATTTTTTTCATAGCGTAGCATCTTGTCACACTGTGCTATGCTACGCAGCATAGCGTAGCCACCGGTTCAAAGCAAACATTTGCATTGTGTCCTACTGCATGTGTTGGAAACCTTTGTAGTGTTGTGACTATTTATTGCATGTTTGCTACACTATGCTATGCTACGTAGTGTATCGTAGCATAGTAGCCTTCCTTAGTCACAAAAAAACATTGCCAATCTGCAAACTTTGCCTTTTGCATTGCGAAGCTTGCGAATCATGTTGATCCCACCCTTTGAGATGCCTTTTGTCACTTTCGCAGAATTGCTACGCCTCGCCGCACCATGTAGCTTAGCGTAGCATAGCAGCAAAAATGACCTACTTTTGGCCAAGTTTTCCACTCTCTGACAGAAGGAGACATTGCTAAAGGACTTGAAGTCAGGCAAGGGGATTGATCGTCTAGCTTTTGCTATGTTGTGTAGTACAACATAGCATAGCACTGGGCTTCTGCAAACATCTTCTGAAGTTTGCTATGCTACATAGCGTAGCGTAGCATAGCAAAAATCCTTGACTTAGAAAACTTGCTAAAGCATTTTGCACATTCTAAGCACTGCTAGCAATTCTATGCACCGCTCCTAAGTGTGCTGTCGGCTGGATGAACTACTCAGGTGGGCAGGCTAGAGAATCTATTTAGCCTGTTGACACCTAGGATAGAAAAGCTTGCTGAATTGGACAGTTTGAACATCAGAGCATCCATCTCCTGAAGAACTACCATGACGTTGCACGATTTGCAGAGACTTGGCGAAGCAAGCATGTCTTCAAATTTTGGGGTGTTTCAGTGATGTGGTACCCTTCTTGTATGTGGGAAAGGTTTGAACTTATGAGGATTGCTTACAACATTGATGGTGTAGAATGTTTTGGAGGCAAAACAATGTTACCATGTAAATATCTCCATCTTAGTTGTTCATTTTGGTGAAAGAAAAATGTGAAATTAGTGTAATATGGGTTAGTGTGATCATAGGAAATTCTAGTTTGCATGGGTGTACTCTAGTCTTCTTTATTATATTCCCTATTATGACTCTTGTTAAATTAATTGGTAGGTGGTGATGTTTCCTTATTTGTGAAAGCCATATTAGATGCTTAATGTCTTAAGTGTGTACTATGGAAAAATGTTTGTAAGTGTGAAGGATTTTCTTGATGACTCTTAATATAATGAACTTTGTAAATCAACTACTTAGTGAACATTAACACATCCCTAGTAATGGTGCCAATGATGAGCGATTGGGTATTCCAACACTCGACCATACAAGTCTCAAGTATACATGTACAACCTAATCCTAATTCATGGATGACCAATGTAAACTCACTAGTAGTTGAGGTTCACTTTGTGATCATTGTTCTCTCACTTTGAGTTAGTGAAGTGCAAGTTTTATGATTTAACTCTTGGTAAGACATATGATAGGTTGATGTATTGGGTTATACTAAGGCTAAGTATAAACATTAGTAAAAGAGAGTAATAGAATCTAAGCCTAAGTGTAATGTAAGTAAATAAACTATTTTAGCCTATAGGCAATAAGCATCCATTCCTAGTTTACAGTTCACTTCCTAGAATTATGCAACTATCACTAGGGTTACTAAGTGTTATGCTACTGGGTGAACAAAGTAATAACACTACTAGAATAACCAAATGATTACATAATACATTCAAAACTAGTTGTACTAACAAGCAATGGAAAAGTAAAGTACTTAGAAATTGTCAATGACTTAATCAAAGTAAACATTTTAAAAGGGTAAAAGTTAAAATAATTAAGAAACATGAACTAAGTAAAAGTAAAGTAAACTAAGTAGAATGCTACAATGGTAGAAAACAAACTTAATCTTTATTTTTGGCCATGAATTGTGCCCAAAAAAAATTTACTCAAACAAAGATTTCATATAATTGCTTAATACCACATTGTAAGTAAATCACAAAAAAACTGTAAGAATTTGTCTAAGTGTTAAACCAAAATTTTTTGTTTGATGTGAAGGTAGGTTGGTATCTATAGTGAATACCAAGACCTACTACATTGTATCTATGATGATGTAAGTAGAGCTATGATATCATAAATACAATATCACATCATTGGCATAAATTGATTTTATCAACATGACATAGAACATGTCTCCGCTAAAGAATTGTAACATCTGGTTAGAGCTTGTAAACTAATCCATAAATATTTCATTATGATTAGTGGAGGACTTTCTGATCACCATTAATGGTTGGTAATACTTGGCTAATTTTTTGATGAATCATTTTAACAACTACAAGGGTGAATCTCCAATCATCATAGGAAGACCTTGGTTAAGCATCACTAATGTTAAGCTTGGGATTAGAGATGTCTTCTTAGAAATTTTTAAAGAAAATGAATTTAGAAAGATTGAGAAGAAGAAAGTTTCATGCATTGCATACAATAACATAGGGTGTAACTTAATGCATACAATATAGGTAATAATTAGTAGGACTACCATGGCATGCAAAACATATGGTGAATCAGTAAGTATTTAAAGATGCCTATAGGTAGCAACCACAAAGCATGAAGGTATTACATGGTTGGCAATAGATAATGGTTGTACTTCAACATTGTGCATGAAACCCCTAGAAATCCTCAAAAT
The DNA here is from genome assembly GCA_015680685.1 of Gnetum montanum. Taxonomy (NCBI): domain Eukaryota; kingdom Viridiplantae; phylum Streptophyta; class Gnetopsida; order Gnetales; family Gnetaceae; genus Gnetum; species Gnetum montanum. Next base: position 586,383 of record MNCI01011741.1, read on the forward strand.
TATTTATATTGATAAGATGAATGAGATGGAGCAAATTAGATACCAACTCTTAGACACAAAATGTAGAAAAGAAATAGAAGAAAATTTGGAAGAGTTGGAAATTCTAGAAACCTTTGAATTAGAACCCTTGAAATTAAAAACATTACTCATGAATGGTGGAGCAATCCATCACCCAACCATACAAGTCATAGGCATTCACAAATGACCATATTGTAATCTATGGACAAGGTAATGTAATTATGCTAGCAATTGATTTAAGTTCAAGATCGTTATGTTTGCATGTGGAGCTACTAAAGTCTATGTGTATGGTTTAGCTCATTGTGAGGTGTATGATATCTGATGTTGTTGGGCCATTCTTACTCCTAGCACACATAATGAGATGAAAATGGTTTCTAATTCTAAGTCTAAGTGATTTCAAGAGAGTAAATCTAACTTAACCTAATGAAATTGATATCCAGTCCCAATCTACCATGCATGTCTTGAACTCATGTAGTCATCACTAGGATTACAAAGTGATATTACTATTGAGCAAATTAAGCAATGCTACTACTAGGTTACCAAATAACTATACTTAGCCCTTAAAACTAGTCATATCCATGCCACTTACTTTTAACATGTAAAATAAAGTTCTTGTAAAGTAAATAATTAACTAGGAAAATAGGAAAATTTATTCTAAGTAAATAGAAAGAAAACTAAGTGGATGTTGCAATGATCATAATCAATCTTGATCTTTATTGCTGGTCATGAACTGTGTCCAAGTACAATTCACTTAAATAAAGACACTGTACAATCACTCAACACCACATTGCAAGCATACACTTACAAGGGCTAAAGTCTAAATTCATGAAACAAACTAAAAGAGTTTCACTACTATGGAATGAGATCTATTGTAGATCCTTGCATGTAAATGTTGTATTTATAGGTTGGCATGTACTTTGCAATATTGCATATGCAATGTCATAGCTTATGCTATGATATTGGATCTACGATATTGTAGTCCTACAAAAATTGATTTTATCATACCCCCACAACTGACTAAAAACTTATCCTTGAGTTAAGATAAAATGAGGATAAAGTTCCCTACAAAATTTGGGATGTGGATTTACATGACTAACTTACCTATATATATGACACTAAATGCTACAGTGGTGTTTTGCAAAAATGGACACAAGACATGACAAGATAAAATTTTGACAAAAGAAAAAATTGACAAAGCTCGATGTAGCCTATGTAGTGCATGGTGGTGGTAGCTTCTTCATTGGTTGCTTCCGCTTGTCATCAAGATTTTGAAACTTGTATCTATTAAACAATGCCTTAAACTTATCCTCCTCCATAGTAAGGTCATGCATCATTTATGCTTATTGTGCAATGTGTAATGAAGCTGGTACATCCCACAGGCATGGTAGTTGTAGAAACATCTAATTGGCCTTGACATACCATGCCGAGAACTGTCTTCTCTCTTCTTTAAATGCCCTAGCCATTTTGCATAATTCTTGATAATTAGACATTCTTCTAGCCAAGTTCACTATAGCATCTTTCTACCCTTGGTAGCCAGCCTTAACTACTTCTAATTTAGAGTTCTCCACTTGAAGCTTCTATAGAGCATCTTTTTGATCTATAAACTCCTTTTTGTACAATACATATGTGGCTAGTACTTTCTATTCAAGTTCATTTCTTGGCCTACTTACTATCAACATGGATAGGTTACCATAATGAAGGTTAGCTAATGCCATGTATTCTTTCAAATCTTCTATCTACAGGTCTTTATTTTTTATCTTTGCTTGGTGGACATTAGCATGACTATCCAAGATGGGTTGCTAGTCTAGATTCTATGTTGATATGGAATTGATTTGTGCTTTTCCCATATGGAATTCCTTGTCATTGATTTATTTATACATGTTCACTTGATTGCAGAAGTGTTCCTTGAGCCTCTCATGCTTCTTAACTTCATTATGCCATGTGCTAATTTCAATAGAAGATTTCTATCTAATTGCATGTACATCCTCCATTGAAAAGATTCTCTTTTTTCTTGCTAAGTAGCTCATATCTTAGTTGACTTTCATTAGTTCTCTCAATTGATGGATGTTCTCCTCAAGAATGTTCTTATGCTTCTCTACATTACTAAACTTGGTGTTGTTTGTTGCAAGTTCTTTATTTTCCTCCTATGCTGCGATGAGTGCTTTAGCATGTGCATATGTCTACACTTCTGCTACTAAGGCATTCTACACCACTTTGTCCTTCTCATTCTCCATCTATTTATTCTATTCCATCAGGCAATTAATCTATTCTATTCTAAATTGCTCTAACTAGTTAGGTGTAACATATTGAGTAGGATCTCTATGTTCATTCCTTAGGGTTGTGAGCTCTTCTTGTAGTTTGAGAATTTTATTCTCTACATGCTATGCCCTTGTTTTTGCCATGACTAGCTTACCCTTGGTTGCTATTAACTCTGACTGCATTATAGTGACAACATCTGGGATGTCGAACAGAGTTTTCATGGCTTGCCTAGTCTACAATAGTCGATCTAGCACATCTTTTGATGAAAAAATAGGTACATTAAATGATTCTTTGATGTAATACATAATCACTTCTATTGGATCTTGTTGATGCATAATCACAACTATGGCATCTTCTCCAGTTTCAAGCACCACTTGGAACAATGCAATGTTTACAAAAATTTGTTGTGTCCATTGGGCCTCTCCTCCTAATTGCAATGATATTTGTTCATTAACAAGATTTGTGGAAATTTTAGGTTGAATGACATTGCCACTAGCTTTATAGAGGTTGGCCTCCTCACATGTTCCCCAACTAGTGATCTCTAGATTTGTTGCAAATGACTCATGGATGATCTATAATCCTACAATGGTGGTGGTGGAAATTGGTGCTATTGTTGTTCTTACTGTTGTTGTTGCTACTACTCTTGCTACTAAACACTGGGTCTTGCTTACTATTTTTACATAGTATTTTGTCTAGTTTCCCTAGTGTTTGCTGTTGGCACATTTAGCCATTTCATGGAATAGCAAAGGTGATAAAATATGAATAAGCCATAGAAGATATTCAAAGAAAATATATATATGATGGTTGTGCCTTATTGATATTTTATACTAGAGGTTTCATGTAGAAAATTGTTAAACGAAGATATAGTATTTCCAATTTTAAGAGTTATGCTCCTTTGCAAAGGGAAGGTTGAAAAGAGTTGAAAAGCTAAAAGAGCCAATCCCATTTCTGGATGCATCAATGAGAAATATCGAAGTCACCATTGTAAGGTTTGGATAATGTTTTTACTGCAAAAGAAAAAAAAAAAAACAAACATAGTTCCAGCCACTGTATGCGTTGGGAGAAAAATAGATGAAATTGCTGCAAATGAATGAAAACAGTCCAGAAGAATGCCTGTTTTTTTTACAGGGATCGCGTTGGTACCGATGCAGGGGAATGCAAGGTTTTCTTTGCCCTGTAATGGCTTTCATTTTTGCGCAGAATCAACTGTTCTTTTTGGCTCCAAATCAGCGGTGTCTTTGCTGGTCGCGTTGTGCCAAAATTTTTTTTTTGCAGCGACCTCGATTCAAGGTGGAAGAAGAACTTGCATGGGCATTGCCACTTCCAAGGCAGAAACCATTTCAATTTCAAGTTTTTTTTCCATAAAATGCAATCGATCCGCCCGCCTCCAACGACGCTAATGTGTTCTAGAACGCGTGCACTGCGTGAAGATTTTTTTTGGCCATTGCAGGGCCGTTCTTAACCTACCTTACCTGGTGCCGTATTCTCTAATGCTCAGATCTATGATACACTTGCCCTTAACCCTGAAATCAACGGCAGGAATTAAAAAACGATCTGCAGGAACACGAAAACGTAGGAAGCCCTAAGTGAATTTGGGGCAAAATAAAATAGTTCCAGGCAAACCGAAACCATATGTCCAGGACCATATGTCCAATACATCATTTCTGTTTCTAGATCTTTCTCCTCCAGCAACCGAACGTTACATAACAACGATGCCAGATGAAGCGGTAGAGCCTTCTTCCGCGATGGTGGTTGCTAACGATTTCTGGCAGGGGCGGGATATTTCAGAAGTATTCGATGGCAGTTTGAATTTTTGGTAGCATAGTAGGATTGTCTTGAAGAAATTGCTTGTTTGAGCCTTGGAATTTTGAACAATTCGTAGATATTGAATTTTGGATAGCTTTATTGCGAAGTGTTTACTCATGTCATTTTACCTTGTTGAAATATTTGAGGTCTACACAAATTTGCTTTCTTTTCTTTTCTCTCTATTTCCATCAAATCTTGCTCTATTTCTAGTTTTCTTGTGGAACTATCTCTTTCTTTGGGGAAAATTAGGAGTAGATTTGCAGAGTTGCGCTCAAATGTTTTAATAAAATTTTATTTATTACAAGTAGGTGTTATAAGTACTACATAGACTAGGCAGTTGAACAAAATAGGAAACTCTCAACAACTCACAGTACTTGGCAAAGTTGGCTGAATCTCTTTAAAGTAAGACATTTGTAGTTTACACACAACGCAATCGTTATATTTCACACAACTACATGCCGCAATAGCACACACACATACTCACATTAACGACTGAGTTTATTCGGAGGTATCTAGGCCTTGGTGTTGCCAGAGACCAGCAGACACCTAAATCCTATTCGAGGACACTCGTTGGCGGTTGCATCCCAAACGGTCGCCAATAGTTCTTTTGGCACTAGAAGGAGGGCTGAAAATTCAGCCTCTAGGTTCATAAGCCTTATAAGCATATCAACAATTCTTTGTTACTATAAAGGCTTAAGAAATACTATTTTCAGTTCATGACCGAGAAGATTGATAGTTTGGAAAATTTAAAAGTTTCAAAGGATATTTTAGATTCTAAGACTGATTCTTCATCAGAAGAAGAAAAAAAGAAAGTTTTTGAATTGGGAACAAGTAGTGGAGTGAAAACTTGAAGATCAAGAAGATCACCCATTATATCTAGTTTATCAATTCATAAGAGAAGATCTAGAAAGTATAAGAGTTCAATTATCCAAAGGAATAGGATGGAAAATCCTTGGCAAAGAGTTAC
>MNCI01011741.1:591723-675631 GCA_015680685.1 Gnetum montanum
TCAAAAAAGAGAAGAAAGAGTTATGATTCCTATGCAAGATTTTTCTCAATTTAAAGCTTTACCAGGTCCATCTCATGTTAAGATAGAGTAAGAACATGAAAGAGTAGAATCTGCAAAAGGGAAATTAATGAGAGATATGTCTAACAAAATAGTGAAGCTTGCAAAAGCATTGGAAAGAGTTAATATTAAGGAAGAAAAGAAAAAGAGAAAGCATAAACATCAAGAAACTAAGTTAGCAGAAGATGAGGATGAAAGTGACCTTATTATGTCCAAATTTCTTGATATTGAATTTGATAATGAGTTATCTAGTGTTCATTATGCAAGTAAATCTTCTAGCAATGGATCTAGCGATACTTCTTCTCTATCAAGTTCTGATGAAGATATGTCTTCAGATGAAGAATGCAATAACAATGAGGAAAATGGATATAGTCTTCGATCTAAAGAAATACTAACTACTTATAGACCCCCAAATGTTATTACTGATCCATCTACTAAGAGAAAAGCTTTTGAGCCAAATAGAAGAGATAACAATAAAGGCAAAGAAAATCAAGCAGAGAAAAGCACTCCAAATCAATCTTTCAACAAATGGATAAAGAGATCAAGCTTTATTCATGATGGAGAATATGATTTGATTGAAGACCTTAAACATGTCAAAGCCAATATTAGCCTCTATCAATTGCTTCAAATAGGAGATCAGCAAAGAAAGGCTTTAGAGTTTATTAAATGCAAAAGGAGAGCTAGAGAATCAGAGTTAAGTTATGTGTCTAGTAATGATGAGAAATTAAGGACTTCACATGATAAGGAAGCTCCTCCTTTTCTTTTGATAATGAAATTGAAAGATAAATACTTACACAATTGTTTGGTTGATTCCGTGGATACATCAACTATAATGCCATTATCTATATGTAAGAAACTTGGTTTGATTCCTAAAAAATCAAACAAAAAGATTGTTCAAGTAGATAAAAGTAGAGTGAAGATTATGGGTCATTACCAAATGTTCTATTGGAAATTGCTTCTGAACCCCGCATTAGAAGTAAAGTAACTATTCAAGTGGCAGATATACCAGATTCACATAGTCTCTTATTGAGTAGAAGTTGGAGCAAGAATTTCTTAGGTTACATATCAACAGATTATTCTCACATGTGGTTACCTTGGAAAGGAGAATGAAATCAAATCTACATCTATAGCGAACCTTTGATGATAGATAATATTAGTTCAAATGGAAAAAGTATTATCTAGCCAAAATCGAGTCTCGTATGTGATAGTTTACATAGCAATTTTTTGGTAGCATAGTAAGATTGTCTTGAAGAAATTACTTATTTGAGCCTTGGAAGTTTGAACAATTCATAGTTATTGAATTTGGGATAGCTTTATTGTGAAGTGTTTACTCGTGTCATTTTACCTTGTTGATATATTTGAGGTCTACAAAAATCTTCTTTCTTTTCTTTTCTGTCTGTTTCCATCGAATCTTGCTCTATTTTTAGGTTTCTTGTGGAACTATCTCTTTCTCTGGGGAAAATTAGGAGTAGATTTGCAGAGTTGTGCTCAAATGTTTTAATAAAATTTTATTTTTTACAAGTAGGTATTATAAGGACTATGTAGACTAGGCAGTTGAACAAAATAGGAAACTCTCAACAACTCACAGTACTTGGCAAAGTTGGCTGAATCTCTTTAAAGTAAGTCATTTGTAGTTTACACACAACGCAATCATTACATTTCACACAACCGCACGCCGCAACAGCACACACACATACTCATATTAACTACTGAGTTTATTTGTAGGTATCTAGGCCTTGGTGTTGCTAGAGACCAGTAGGCACCTAAATCCTTTTCGAGGACACTCGTTGGCGGTTGCGTCCCAAACGGTCGCCAACATTTGCTTGTTCTTCCACCTAATATTTCTTTGGTGGTGTTGGCATGAGAATTTAAGCATATGAATCATTTTGATCCTTCCTAAGGACATCATTAGTATACCTCAAGATTTCAACATGTTTGCATAGCTTCTTGATGAGGCAATGGAATGGAAGTATCAACGTGCTTGCCTTCTTTTCTTCAAACTACCTTTGGATCTCCATGAAGTAGAGTTGTATGAGGTTTGCATTATACTTCCTCATTAGGATCGCACTTCCTCTGGCCACATGTGTTGATAGTCTATTTAATATTATTGTAGGAAACAGGTGATATGTGTCAAATTTCAAATGAATTCTCTCTTGAAGAGTTAACTTAGTATACTTCTTGTCTTGTTTGCCATATGTCCTTTGTAACCACTATTTTTTGGTATCTATATATGATCTAATGGATATATGTGCAACTTTTGCTCCTTCATTGGGCATGTTAAGGGCTTCAACTATTTCCTTAATTGAATAAGGTATAGAGACTCCCTCAATGTTGACCATTGCATATTTTTCTTTATTGTGCTAGAATTGATAGGTCTCCCATAAATACCATTTCCCACTATTTGAAAGTATGGGCTATAATGGTGACACTTGAAGTTGCATCTTCACTGCTTTTGAAAAAAATTTCTACAAATGGACCAAAGTTTAGCTGCATGATCACTGTAGTTAGGAACATCTTCTCTTAGATGATTTGAAGGCATTCCTATGATAGCGTGAGGTGCTATGCTTGTGCTTGTGGTTCTTCTGCCTCCCCCTAAGTTGAATGTCCTATAGCAAGAGTTTCTTGATGGATGTTAAAAGATTAAGCCTCATGTTCTGCATGTTTTGATTATGGATCTTGTTCTCTTGTTTAGCCTCTTCCATGGCCTCTAGGTCTTTTGCTTGTCGGCTATGAGGGTCCTCCTATTACTTATCTTTTCAGAGCCATCAACAATCATCAAATATTTAGGAATTATTAAAATGTTTCCTCTAATTTTGATAACTCCTTTTCTTTCTCATATCTTTAATTAGATCAAGTTCTTAGCTTATTATGATTATAGAGTTAAAAAATTTTCAAAAAGAAACCCCATAGGCGTTGATTTTCCTCATAAACCTTCATAGTTATCCATTTTGTTTTTGTTTATGGCTCATAATAGTTGGTGTGGTTTATTAAGAGGATTATTTAAGTATTTATAGCTTGATTTTTATTAAAAATTTCATGTTTCCCTTCATACTTACCATTATAATACCTTCTAGGCATTAGAAAATTCTAACCTAAATTGTAGTGATATCATGCTAAGCTTTCCCATGAATAAGTTGAGAGATTAGTGATAAAAAAGGTTCAAGAATCATGAGAATAGGAGCTACAAGTGTGGAGTTATGAGCATTGGAAGTTGGGAGTGAAACATCACCAATTTTGGGCTCCTATAGTTCAATGGAAGATTTGTTTAAGTGTCAAAACTTGGGAAAAGTTTTTCTAATTCTAATGTCATGCTGTGCAGCATAGATGGTGTAGCACCCTTGAAGTCTTGATTTTTGCAAAATTTTTCTAAGTATACTTGCTATGCTCCATAGCACAACTAGCGTAGCATACACCTCCATGGCTAGTTTGCATAAATGTTAAGCTAGAAGTAGTCAAGGATTGCTTGGAATGGATCAAATAGTTTGGAAAATTTTCCATATCTTGGATTGTCAAGCTCACTATGCTCTCCAGCTTGCCCAGCTTGACACATGTCCTGGTTGTTAGTTCACCCAAGGACTAGGCTAGAGGTTGTCAAAGGTGCTCAGCATGGAAAAAATAGTTTGGAAAATTTTCTATCTTGCAAGTTGTCATGCTCTGCTACATTGCACAATGTAGTGAGCTTGCATAGGTTTTGGGGCCAAATTTTGTCTAAGTGTCGAACAAGGATCTATCAAGCTATCTTGACATGGGAGATGCATTTGGTGATTTTCTAACTTTTGAGGCTACCTATCTTGCTACACCTCAGAGTGTGGTCTACATGCGATGAAGAAACATTACAAATTTTGGCAAAATTCATCAAATTACTTATGCTATGCTATGTTGCGTAGCATAGACAACATGGCAAGTCAAAATCTACAAAAATTTTACTAAGTGTTCATGCTACGCTTTGCTATGTTGTGCAGCATAGACAACATGACATATGGAAAATGCCTTCGAATGCATCCAAAAGCTCATAGAACTTACCATCAACCTTCATCTTAGCTTCAACATCCCTCTGACATCCAAGATCAGTAGGTTGCCTTACTTTTGTACCCCCCATTGATCCCCAAAATTGTTCCTACTCTTGACCCTAGTTGGAAGACGGGAAAGACATAGTCTCAGAGTGTAGATTCCAAGTTGCATTTGTTTTGAAACTATTTGTAGGTACATGGTCGTCTCTCAAACTCTGGCACATGTAATTCAGGTGGCGTGGTCATAGTTTGGCAATTTTTGAGTTCCCATTCCTGTCCTGCAGAGCATAAAACTTTGAGCTTAACACTCAGAGCTCGACATTTTGAGTGTAACATGTCAATGTGACTTGTTCATGCCCATGCTATGTGGGACCTAGGCCACGTGGCACCCAGTCCACATCTCACGTTAATCCTAGCCCTATAAATACCCCAACAACCATCATTTTAGGGGTTGTTGGCAAATCATTTCAAGCATTAAGCATTAGAGCACTCCTAGCATCTTCACTACTCTTACACTTGAGCACTTGAGATTGACACCTTAGCAAGCACCATGACACAATCTTCCTTACACCCACACAACATGACACCCACCAATCCAATAGGTTTGACCTTCCTTGCAACTATCAACATAGCATCTATGATGTCCTAAAGATTATGACTACACCGCTATGCTACCATTGTGCCTATTTGAATGTCGCGTACTAGCTTCAAACATTATTCAATCAAACGTTGCAATTTCCAATCTTTGGGCAGTGCATTTCTCCACCTTTGAACTTTGGTTCTATATTTCTCAGCATTCGTTTCAAATTTTTCAATATTACTCTTGCACTTTCTTCTACTATCGATACACATTTGCATATTCATGGTACATTACGTTCTTGCTCGTTGTCTTAGCTCTCACACGAAGCTTACTAAAACTATTTTTTACAAATGGTTATTGTTACACCACATAAGTCCTTGTCTAATTAACTAGACCATTCAGGGCACCTTGTTTTTGTTTTTCCCAACATGGCCCTCACATGGATTCAGGGTTAGGCTATATGCTCGTGGACCTCTCAATGTTCTAGCTACTGATGTTTGTGAACGTATCAGGGAGGTTAGAGCTCAAAATTTAGAAGAAAAATAGCAAAAAATATTTCCACTTCAAAAGCTAGAAAAATGAAAAATTTGCTAAGTCCCCCATGGATATATAGTTTTTGTGCACTACAATATCAAAGATTTGATATCATAAGGGCTTTGATATTAGAGATCCAATATCAGATGTGAAGTTTTCAAATTTTTTGTTGATACTTCATAAATAAAAATGAGTCATTTTGAATATTTAGAAGATATAAAACATGTTTAGAGGATCTTGGCCTATGAATGATGCATATTTTTTCAAAAGTTTGTCATAAAAAGTTCATAAAGAAGGAATCTCGGGCTATGAAAGTTCATTAAGTGTTGATAAGATGGATATATTGAATGATAAGGGAAGTTTTTATGGATATTTATTATTGTTCAAAGGCTCAAGATGATGTGGAATCACTTGTCAGATATAAGATAAACTAGTTATACAAGTGGATCCTCCCCAAAGCAGGCTTCTACCCTTAATGCCCTTATTTAACCACATCTAGAAGTGTCCTTAGGCACTCAAGGAGTTGAATGTAATACGTACCTATTTAGAAAAACACATATGTTAGTATCACCAACTTGGGAAAATTACACTATGTTACGCAAAACCATAAGTTATGATTATTTATATAGTGAGATGCAATGAACTTAGAAGGGATTGTAGAAATTGGGATGTGAGGTATCTTACCATATGCATAATGAATTCTTTTGTTTTATTAGTGGTTAAAATAATCACTAGCCTATTTGTCCAAGATTCAAACCAAGTTTAGACCACATTTTAGTGACATCACATTGTTTTATCTCTTAGAGTCATAACTGTAAGGCTACCACTATTACAAGGAGTATTGTCACTTTGAGTATTGTTCAAGGAAGGCATTTATTCATTGTACTTTTTATTTTTTGTGATTCCTAAGAAGCTGCCTACCTTTAGGCTTGGATAACATGTCTTTATAATGGGTCCCCTAGAAATTTATTCTATGCATTTATTTTATTTTTAAATGTGTCAACCTTACTAGAGAACTACCTTCAGGCATGGGTAACATGGCTTTCTAGTGACATGGTAAGGCAACACTTATTGTACTCTTACTCCCCTTTCCATTATATTTACAAGGATATAATACAATATAAGCAATAGGATAAAATTAATAGAAGTAATCCAAGAGAGTCCAAAAATCCCCTTGATGTCACATCCTTTACATTTCTACTTGGTTCTTCACTTTTCTATCTAGGCATAATGATCATGAGTTTATTCTTAGTTTTATGATGGAAAGCTCTTATTAATGGAATGAATGGATGAACATTATGGTATCACTATTCAAATAATCAGTTCCTTATGACTTGATAACATAGGGCAGTCTTCACCTTATTGGACTACATCTTGCATTATTCTTAATGTGTTTTATTAACAATCAAAATTATTTACAAAGGTCATGAAAAAAAAGAATGAAAAAGATAGTAAGAATTAGAAAAAGATGTAAAGAATGAAAAATGTTAAGGAATGAAAAATCATTAAAGAATTGAAAAATGTAAAAGAATATCAAACATTTAAGAAATGAAAAAGTATAAAAGAATGTGAAAAAATGAAAATAAAATGAAAAATTTAGTAAAGTACCAACGGTTCCAAATTGCCACCCCCACAACTATTATTAAGATTTGTCAAATGGAAGATAGTGTAGATAGAAGATTGTTGGGTAGATTGGGTAGACTCCTTGGAATATTCATGGTAGAATTTGACTTGTTGGATATCAACAAGAATGAGCTTATGTAGATAGGATGAATGGTAGATATGTAAGGCACTAGATGAATAAGTGGCTTGAACAATGTATGGTCCCTCCCAAAGTGTTTGAAATTTGGCTTTTTGGGATAAATGATTATGATTATAGTAAATATCCTTATCACCTAGTTGCATAGTTACTTGCCTTATTCATGTATTGTGCTTAATTTTGGAGTAATATTTGTCGACTTTAACACTCATATGTGCTATGAGCTTGTTTTCATCTAAAAGATTCAGATTCATAAGATGTTCGTTTTGTGCTAAGCTCAAATCAAGGTCAAGTTCACTAGTAGTAGCTAGAGTGTGGAGCTCTACTTGGATTGGAAGCATTGGCAAACTGCTGTAAACTAACTCATATTATGAGTATCCTATAGGTAGTTTCTAGGATGTCCTATAGGCCCATAGAACATCATTCATTTTAGTGCTCCAATCCTTTCTAAACCTACTAATTGTCCTAGTAGTATCCTAGTAATTTCTTGGTTAGTTACTTCAACTTGACCATTTTCTTGGGGATGATATGGTGTTGTTAGCTTATGGTTCACTGCAAGTTGTTGCATGAGCTTTTTAAACATAGAACTAGTGAAGTAATTTTTGCTGTTTGATATGAGCATTAGAGGTACTCCAAATCTATTCACCACATGCTATTGGAAAAATTTGGTAGTTATCCTTACTATACAATCTTTTACTATTATTACCTTTGCCCACTTTGTATAGCAATCCATAGTCACAATTATGTATGCTATTCCATTTGACATTATCTGTATGGATCCCATAAAATTAATTTCTCATATGTCAAAAGGTTTAAGCGAATGTATCCATTATTGGGGCCCTTCATATCTAGACATAATTCCTCCATCTCTTTGGCATCACTCACAAGATTTTAAAAAAACATTAGTGAACATTGTTATTATGAATATGAACAAGCTTCTTATTATTTAAAAAAACATATTCAAATGTGCCCATTAGGGTTTTTAGTTTCAACAATTCTAGTTTCATAGTGTTTGGGATCTCCAATCATCCCCAGTCTATCTCTTCTTCTTAACTTGTTCGTGGGTAGGAGTGTCTTTCTCTTAATTGTTCTAGCTTATTGGCCTCTTTAATGTAGGCACTAACAATTTTTTCTACTGGTTCCATGTATTTATTGGATTCAATATATTCATTTGTGATCAGTCATTGGGTGCCTTCTTATTGTGTGGCTACCACATATAGACATTTATACACACATATTTCTTCTACACATTTATTACATGCTCTGGCATCCTCTCATCTGATAGCTCATATTCTTTGCATGCAATTGGACCCATTATTGTTATATGCAATACATAAAACTCTCCATCTTTGTATAATATTGGCTTCATCTTCCTTGGAAATTTCCAAGGATAAGTCATGAATTCCAAGCTTAGCATAAATAGTGCTAAGCCAAGCTCTTCCCATAATAATTGGAAATTTTCCCTTAATTTTTCCCACATGAATGACTAGAAAATTTGCAAGGTAAGACCAGCCACTGATGGTTGTAATCGCATCGTTCACTTATCCTAGTGGAATTGTGATTGATTGGTCTACAAAATCTAACCAGATGTTACTCTTCTTTAGTAGTAGTAGATTCTACGCCCAATACATGTCTTGTGAGATTAGGTTAACTCATGACTTAGAATCAAGTAGAGCTTTGCATGGTTTTTGCCTTGCTATCTGGAGGTAAATTAAGGGACTTCTTAGATCAGTTCAATTTTGTGGAAGGGCTCTTGCCTTTATCTAATGAGTTATTATTTAAGCATGCATGACAATTATGACATTTGGATTTGACAAAGATAGAATCTTGTTGTGTTGAGAAGGATTGGATGTGGATGGGGTGAAAGTACTTGTGTTCCCCATCCATCAATTTTTTTCAAGACTCATTCAATAGAATGGTCATTTACTAGGTTGTGATTCATATGTGATCACCTCCTCTTACATACTAACTACCCTTTTTGTAATTTTTTGTTGAGGCTATGATGACAATTCTTCTTTCACGATAAGAGGTGGCATTGGTGGTAAAGGATTTAGGTGTTGGTTTGAACTAACTATTGATGGATGCATATATGAGTTTGGATCGGTTCTTGGCAGTGTTGGTCCATGATACTTAGTTGGGTAATATTGTGGTGTTTGGATAATTACATTACTAGGAGAGATTGAGATTTATACAAAATATCCATATGGATCTGGCTTCTTGTATGGATATTATTGGTGATGTGGTGGCATGGCCCATGATTGGGGTTGTTGCCATGGCTTGTAGTACAACTCTTATGGCTATGGCACAAGTTTTCTAGGATAGTATGTTGGTTAGAATTTTTGATTGTAGTTACCTTGAGGATAAGGTAACCTTTTGGGTATTTGTTTCTTAACAAATCTAGAATTAAGTGCATATGTCCTTGTCTCCTGTAAATGTTCCATTACTGGACAACACCCCTTGGAATGTTCGTACTAGCAAACAACACATCCTTTCTCATTAGTGGAGCTTTTGTTTGAGCACTCAGCCAATGAATCCACTTTGCCCTTTTGTCCTAAGTCTTTCTTATTTTTCTTGTCCTTGCCTTTTCCAAAGGCTTGCTCTATTCTCTCCTTCACAGTTTTCAATGCTATTGCAAATTTTTCATCAATTGAGTCCCTCATTTTCTCTACCTTTGCTGCAATGTTAGTTACAAATTTCTAAATTGGCAAAGTCTTCTTTTAAATTATATGTTTTAAGATTTCTTCCTTTTATGTGTCACAAACTCATGCATCTCTTTTGTTGATGGATGGGTCTCTATTATATTCTTTCATTGATTCCCTCTTTCTTAACTTACTTCTTCATTTACCATTTAGCCAATCAATCTCTGAAGTCGATGGGTAGTCATTTCAGATAATCAGCCTTGGGAATAAACCCAAAGGGTCTCTCTAGTCTTGTTCCATAACCCATCTACAATGTGTGGAAGCTATTCCCATTATGAGAATCCATGGCCTAGGCATCTATGTAATAGTGAATAATACTTTCCCATTACTACATCAAGTGTTTCATAAGTCCCTTGTTTCCATCCTTGGATTTTTTCCTTAAATTGGACACCTATGAGTAGGTTTGATATTTGTCATTAAAAATATTTAGCATGATACTTCATGTTTTGATTGATTCAGGTTCAAGTGATGTTGATGGGACACGATATCGCATGGGCCACGATATCGCGGTGCGCTGTCATATCTATAAATAAGAGGCGGCTCTCCCTTGTTTCCTCATCCTAGGCTAGATAGTAGGGAAACTCTAGTAGATTGATCACTCTAGAGATAGAATATTTTCCATGTGCCCACAATAGGAGTCCCAAAGTTAATAGATCTTTATTCGAGCAAACATTGTACCTGAACACAAGTTTGTGTATGACAATAAAGACGAGCTTTCCGGATAAACCTTGCAGCGCATGGAATAGGATTTTATTATTGTTATTTATTACCTATTATTTATTACTTGTTATTTACTATTTTCCTTCTCAACCATTTTCTCCTAGTTAAGTGCCTCAGTACGACCACTTCGAGCATGTGCGTTACGCATGGTGATCCTAGCAACGATTAGTGTTTGGTAGCCATGGTTGCATCGGTTCAGGGTGTGTACGGTAAGTGGGAACAGATGTTGACGCTAGGTAATTTAGACTTAGTTCATTATTTAGAGTTAGGAGTTAGTCTCTCTACCCTTCAACTCATTAGCATAGGAGATAAAACACAAAAAGACTATAAAAATCATATACCTCAAACTTACTTAACCATACACCGTGACAACTACAAGTAAGTCTGGGAAGATAATGAATGATTAACCCTAAGTGTTCTATGGGGCGTGTAGGCACTTAGTCTGTGGAGTTCAACTAGATCGTGCGTGCTATGCTTGTATTTGTATGGTTGAGTGTAGGGGTATCTCGTCACTCATCATTGGCACTGTTGCCAGGGACTAAGTGTTTGTGTGCTGAATAGAACATAGGATATCACTCACATCGTTGGGAGTCTAAACAAACCTTCAAGTTAATTAAAAGAAAAAATTATATAACGGTAATTAGCACACCGATAAATAACAATGTCTTCTTCTAACAAAAGAAACTCACCACCTAGGGATAATACAAAGAACAATCGGCAATCAGAAACACATAGCCTAAATCTTCCAAGTCCTCAACAATATAGGTTGACATATACTCATCCTGATGAGCATATACCCAACTTTACTTTTATCCTCCATCAAAATGAACAGATGCACTGGCGCTAGAGAGATTTTCAAGGTAACATAGTGTTACCTCTGGATCAGGCCGTCCCAAACATGCTTCTTTATGCTCTGGCACAGATTGGCATGACACAAATTTATGCTGAATACGTTGCAGTAGATTTTGACTCAAGGGATTATTATCCTACAGCCGCAAAACGTATGAGGGACTCAAGGCAGTAGAGCCAACAAACCCTATTGAAGGGCAAAGGTCCACATGTCCTTAGCGAAATAGGAGATGATGAACCCATTATAACGGGTTCTCTAACAAATGATGTTTCCCCTTCTAACGATGGTGAGGAGGTTGGGTATCAAAACCTATGATCAATGATACATAACACTGGTTTTGATCCCCGTGAATGCCAACTGTTCACAGAGGGAACAACAACAACATATAACAAGGATGGGCACTTAGATCGTCATCATGATCGGGGCCGAAACCACATAAGAGAAGGTAGGAAACATTGTCATGGTGATGGTTCTCCTTCTTCTTCCCCTTCTTCACATCATTCACCCTCTCCTTCCACATCTGGGCATAGCCACCATGAGCACAATGGTGAGGATAGAGCTAGGAAAAATGAGAGAACTCAACGAGAGAGTCGAGAGAGAGGACAAGGGCATGAACAAAGGGAAAGTAGGGAACAACGAAGACATCATAGACGTCATGAAAGAGATGATCATGCTGAGCTCCTACTTGCAACCCGGAGTATGATCAATATAACAGAGGCTGTTAGGATACCAACAAGGCATTTAAAAGATAGTCGGATCAAATGCTTAGATATGAATAATGTCCCACATTTCGAAGGGGGATACAACTCAGATTTGCAACATCATTTATAGGCATTCCACGATGCCTGTGCCTTGTAGAACATAGAAAATGAGTGGCAAAAAATTAAGTTGTTTCCTAGGAAACTCATTAAAGAAGAAGAGATTTGGTATTGGTCCTTAGAGCTAAAAACCATCAGGAGGTGGAGTACGATGTTAGAACTCTTCAATGATAAGTATCAAACGTACTCCAGAGTGTCTAATTTGCGTAAGCAGATCCAAGGATGGAAGCATGGTAATGATGAACCCTTGGATGCTGCCATGGCCCGCTACTACGCATTCCTACATCATTGCCCGGGCCATGGTTATGCACAACAGGATCAACTTCGCCACATCGTGGATGGGCTAAGGCATGAAACTAGAAGAACCCTTGGGACTTATGCCCAAGGGAGATTATTAGAACTTAGAGCCCATGATGTTCATCACTTGTTGGAAAAAGTAGCAAAAGAAGAAGGTGAGCTACGAAAAAGAGAGAGTGCAGAAGAATACAACCATGATCCCTCCCTTCGAAAGAAGGGAGTAAGATTTTGTGATGAGGAGGATGAGTCACCACTCGAAGAGTTGGTGAATAGAAAAACCTTGCCGATCCAAAAATTAACAATAGAAGTATTGGCTAAGATGGACCAATTGTGGGATTCCTTAGACTCTAGACTTGAAACTGTCTTGAAAATTGTAGAGGAGTCTAAGGAGGAATGAAATAGTGAAAAAGATAAGACAAAGCGGAGAAATTCAGGCCCTGCACATAACAAAGGTAAGAGAAAAATTACTATCTCTGATGAAGTTGTGGATTCCGACATAGATGATGACGGTGGATGTGAGATCTGCCATTATGATCATCCCAAGGGATGTTGTCCAATCATATCACATCTACAGGAGTCTAGGGTGTATGCACTTAACCCAATGAAACACCACAAAATTCTGAGCTTAGTACTTCTTTAACAAGAATCGAGCTAAAATCGTGATGCTCCCCACCATGACTAAAGCTTGACGGTGTCACAGACAGCTTCAAACAGAGTCAAACTGAGCAAAAAAATGGTTCCCTGGGATCCAAAAAAGACTAAGGCAACATCTGGCATCGAACCTGGCAAAATTTTGAGCCCAAAATACTTGGTTTTCACTAGGCCCAGCGTGTATGCCCAGCGTGCACGCCCAACGTGTGACTTCAAAGACTACTCGAAATAGGCACTTTAGAGCAAGATTCTCACAAGACATCGACTCTCAGAGGTAGGGCAACTATTAGGCATCATCATGGGCTCAAGAAAATTGAGTTTTGACCTTGAAATCACACACTTGGAAGTACACACGCTGAGCATGTACCTCCTACACACCTAGCGTGTACGCCCAGCATGCACCATCCAGCATGTAGCACAGTGTACATCAGTGGAAATCTTCCAGAACCAAGTCAGATCAGGTCCAACTGAGCTGAACATCCACAGGAAGCATTCTCGCAATATTCGAGTTCAAGCCTGAGGGCCGAATTGGATATTTCCTACTGTAACATTAGTTTGTAAAAATGAATTCTTTTGTTTTAGTCAAGTCTGTATGTTGAGTTCACATAGCCAGCATGTACACGCTGGCGTGCAACAGCACACATTGGTATGCAACACGCTGCATAGTTGTAATATTCTTTGCACCTGGACAACGCAGCCACCTGTCATCTGACTCAAAATTCTCTCACCCACGGCCACTCGTACCCTTCCAGATCTGAATCCAGTGCACAAAACCATCATAAAAATCCCAATTTTTCACTAGATCGGGATTCGCAATTTTGACACAAAAAAAAAATGGAACCAGGAGAATACTAAGCAAATCAGAGTAGGAACCCCCCATACGCTGGACTTCAACCCTACACGCTGAGCATACATCCTTCACGCTGTGCTTGCAGTTTAAACTAGCACACCATCATCTTCCAGCATCCACTGGGGCCCTTCGTCTGCCTCGTGTCAAATCTACGACTGCTTCTGGACCGGTGCATTGCAATTCTCATCTGGCAATAAAATTACTTTGTTTCTGCTCAAAATTTGTCATAGTTTTCATTTATTCTAGTTCATTCCTTTTGTTTAAGTTAACGCAAATTTATGCCTTGGGTTTACATTAATCACGTTGTTTACACACAACCCAGTGTATTGCATATTGGCATACGTTGGGGAAATCCTTATCTGATCCGCATGCTAACCACTCAAGGTACTCTACCTTCGTCAATTCCAACTCAACTTCAAGTGAAGGTAGGGTCTTCTATGCCTATGTGTAGATCTCTCAGTGTTCGTTTCATTCCAACCTCACACTGATGATTTCGGATAGTACAAAAAATGGCGCTAGAAGGAGGGCCTGAAACTATTTAAAACTACCCTGATCTCATACACACACCCCCTGTGCTTCTGATCTACTGCCTCATTTTCTCAGATCTACATTGCATCAACATTAAATCTGATTTTGCAACTCTCTGAATCTACGTCCTGTTCCATGGTAATCTCAGCATCTACACGCTGCCTAGCCAACCTGCACGCTATAGACCTTGTCTACATGCTGCCTAGTCAACCTACACGTTGTAGACCCTGTCTACATGCTGCTTGATAACCTGCATGTTGTAGACCCTGTCTACACGTTGCCTGATAACCTGCATGCTGTAGACCCTGTCTACACGCTGCCTGATAACCTGCATGCTGTAGACCTTGTCTACACGCTGCCTAGTCAACCTGCACACTGTAGACCCTATCTACACGCTGCCTGATAACTTGCATGATGTAGACCCTATCTACATGCTGCCTGATAACCTACACACTGTAGACCTTTTCTACATGCTACCTAATAACCTACATGCTGTAGACCTTGTCTACACACTGCCTGATAACCCACACACTATAGACCCTGTCTACATGTTGCCACCACTCGCAACACGCTGACCACTTTGGCTCTACGCTGAAAATTGTAGCCTGCATGCTATGACCCCAGTTCTCATGCTGTGACTAGTTTCTGTATGTTGGTCGCTAAAGCCTATACGCTGGGACCCAGTCCATACACTGTGCAAACAGGTCGCACGCTGCCAACTTAAGTGTACGCTGATAAACACACCCATTTCATACTTGGCCAAATCTTAACCCACACTCCTTCACATCGTATCCCTTCCACCTTGTTACATTTATGACCTTTTCTCCATGAATACCGCCAACACCAACATTTCAACCAAGCCCATTCTAGATACCGTTGGCCCCATGAAGATGCCGATACTCATTATGCAACCCGTAGGGGCCCACGGTGAGGTTAATCCCCAGGGAGCACCTCGCCGATCTCTTAGAATACAAGGGAGAAATCCATCATTTAACATTATAACACAGGAACAATATAATTTTATATGCATGAAAATACAAGCCAGTCTAGCAGTGGATCAAACTGAAATGGAGGCTAAGAGGCAATATGAACTATTTCATAGGGGAGAACATGAGTTCATCCATTCCCCGTATGACATCATCCCTCTTCTAGAGCACTACTCTGAACTTATCTCACAACTCCTCCTAGCCAGGAATCAATCTTTAGACTAGTTTATGGCAAATTCCCAATTGGAAGAGAAGGATGACTTTGCAGCTTAGTCCAAACACGAAGATTCATACCATATCCTCAGCCCACAAACTTACGCGAACCCGTTGTTTCACCCATTCATGGGGGAAACTACGCCCCTCCAGTCATTTAAAATCACCCAAGCACATGTGCCTCAACAAGAAGCATCCATGCTTATTCCCACTCCCCCAGTGATCGATGCCCAACTCAATATACCCCTCGCCACTATTCCTCCCATTACCACATTATCCCATCTCTTGCAAATACAACCCCAACAACAACCCCCGCAAACCAATGTAGGAGCAACCTTCCCACCCTGAGTGATTGGGATGCCCTATGTGATACCTGCTTCTACATCCGCGTACTATATACCACAGATCCAAACCCAAAGAACATCCTTCATCACTTCAATTCAATAAGTTTAAGGCGTCCCCTCACAAATCATAACTGGACAGTGGGCTGGGACTGGTACACAAATGCATCAACCCCCTAACTACAACATACCACCTCCTATAATTCCACCCATGAACATCCCTCAAGTACAGCAACAACAACAACAACAACCCTTTCCTTATAGTATGCCACCCTTAGTAGCACCTACCATGAATATTCCACAAGCGCAACCTACAACCACTTAACTTTCCTCTTTCCCACCCACCATACAACAATCTAACTTGTATACTACACAACATAATCAATCTACCATCTCGCCTAGTGCCCAAGACTAGGCTGAAGCCAAAAAACTTATGCAAGAGCTAACTGACGAGGTCAATCGCCTCAAAACAGCTACCGACGAAGAGCTTAAGATAGTAGATTTCTACCAAGATGACCCTATCAGCTCTTCGATTCTGCCTCTAACATTACCTAAAGGTGTTTTCCTCCCCACGTTAACCAAATAAAATGGGGAAATAGACCCCAATGCTCATCTTGTAACGTTTAGACTAGAGTGCATGTTGCTTCAGGCATGGCCACATGCCATCTTGCGAGTGTTCCCCATGTCCCTCACAGGGAGAGCACTTGACTGGTATTGGGCATTGCCCCGAAACTCCATATCTTCTTTGGAAGATTTATTACACCAGTTCGTTACGAGGTTCAAGTACAACTTAAAGCCTGAAGCAACACTTGACAACCTCATACAGGTCAAGTAAGCACCACTTGAACCTGTTCAAAAAT
The DNA here is from genome assembly GCA_015680685.1 of Gnetum montanum. Classification (NCBI taxonomy): domain Eukaryota; kingdom Viridiplantae; phylum Streptophyta; class Gnetopsida; order Gnetales; family Gnetaceae; genus Gnetum; species Gnetum montanum. The sequence goes on from MNCI01011741.1 coordinate 608,477, forward strand.
TTATTCAACGATGGAGTGCTGCCCTCAATGAGCTCCATGAGCCAATCCCAGAGACTTATCTCCTCACTATCCTAAAGGGGGTCGTTAATGATTTTGTGAAGTCCAAATTATACTATCTTAATGCACGTACTCTCAGCCAAGCATTTGTACAAATAAAGAACATAGAAGAGGCAGCCCAAAATAGCCATGACCCTACCTATTCAGCCTTTAAAAACCAACATAATAAGAAAGACAAAGAAAAGGCTAAGGCAACTATATTAGCAGTAGTAGAAACACAACAAACGAGCACGGGACAACAAGGCAAACTGCCTACTGCCCCTACTAACTATGCTAGACCTGTTCCCGCTACTGCACCCGAACCGTCCACATTTCAAAATCCTACGCCAGGTCATGTGAGAAACTTTGAGAGGAGAGACCCCTCTCAATACACACCATTGCCCATGAAACCCTCGCAACTATTTGACCAACTCTTGAAGGCCGGGCTAATGAAACATTAATAATTGTCCCCCACTACAATTCAAAGACATGATTGATTCTATCAATTGGTCGAGAACCCAAGCCTGGCAATGCCAGATGAGCCCCTAGTTCCAAGAGGCTTTAGAATAGACCGCTTTTGTGATTATCATCAACGCAATGGGCATGGCACTGACTATTGTTTCACCCTTCAACAAGATATTCAATGGATGATTGACAGAGGTGAGATCACTTTTGATGAGGCCAACCCGGTCAAACCACAAAACCAGGCCATGGGCATATATAAGGATCCTCTAAATACCAAGGAAGCTCCATACGTAATTAACACTATCTACTTAGAAAAAAAACAAGAAGCACCTAGGATTAACACCATTTACTCAGATAATGAACAAAAAATACCTAAGAGACCATTTGTAGTTCGTATTCCTCCTACTGCAAAAACATACACACCTCAATCATCATGCTCTCCATGTAACCCACCTACCCCACAAAGACCTTATGTCATCTGGATACCCCCTGCAGTGGCAGCCTCTACCATACCACCAAAACCATACATGGTGCATGTACCTCCCGCCGCTACTACCGCATACACGCAACCTCCTACTCGGCCCGCTCCTTATGTAGCCCGGGTGCCACTTGCAGTCGCAACTACGGAGGTATGACCCCCAACTAGACCAACTCCATATGTTGTCAGGATACCCGAACATCCTGATAACCACCAACCTTTCATACCGCAAACACAAAATAAACTGACCCCATATCTTGTTAGGGTGCCTAGGCAGCCTGACACTCAACCACCTTCAACTGTCCAATCGCAACCTTGGCCTACTCCGTACGTCATACGGGTTCCAAAGCAACCATATGTTCAGAAACCAAATGTTCCTCCACTTCACACATGGGAACTCCTAGCAGACAGGCTCACATGGGAACGATTGGAGAAAGAACATCAACAGCTTGCCTTAGGACCCCCCAAGCCTACTTCATTAAGCGCAGTACCCATGACATCACCTACTAATGAACTGAACATGAGCTATAAGGGAGAATCATCCAGAATACATGATGCATCCAAATCGACAGTTACGGAAGAAAATGTCAAACCAGTAATACATGAGATAAAATTGTTGGGCCCAATGGACCAAGTAACCATTAACAAGCATGCACCTAATAGCAAAGATCTGGCAACTGCCCTAATGCAAGTTACGTAGGCACTCAAACAGAAAAACACTTCACTAAGCCTATATGACTTGATATTAACTTCTCAAACTCATCGCGAGGCCCTAGTACACATGTTAACATCAATCCCAGTAAGTGAAAAATTACCCGCAAATGAGCCTTCCATACATGTGGTAATGTCTAAATGACAAGGAACCAAACCCAAATCGTTAGGCTTTCACCCCGAAAACATTAAGATCAACAAGAAAACTAGAGACGTCACTCATGCACCTATGTTTATAATGATATAAGTAAATCAATTCAAAATACATTGGGTGCATGTAGATGATGGAGCTACCACAAACGTAGTACCCTACCCCGTCATCGAACAATTAGGGCTTACGGAACTAATTAGACCAACCTCTACCACATGTTTAAAATCATTTAGTGGATCACGCGTAGTAGTAAAAGGCACCATAACTTTGGACTTTATAGTAGGGGATCGATTCCCCATATTTTCTAACTTTGTTGTCATCGACGAAATGCCAGGGTTCAATTTAATATTAGGAAGACCCTGGTTGGCCCAACTCAAAGCAGTCTCTTCCCCCATACACCAAGAGATTCACCTACCTTACGAAGGTGGTGAAATTGTTATACACGGGGAGACTGCTATGCCTACCATCTCGTCACATACAGATACAAACCAGGGCTTGGAAGTTAAATTTGAAGAACCTAAACAGGATGACACAAATGGAAAACAAATTTGCATGCATCCAGTAAACAATGATCCATTAAATGTGAATCAAACTTTACCCAACATAGAAACACCTGGACTTGAAATTGGACTTGAAACTACAACAAAAACGGAAATTACGGTACATATGGAAACACCAGAAGACACCAACATAGAGCCTATTCCATTAGACGTCCCTTGGGCTGAATTACCATTCAACATGATCAACGAAGGGGACGCTGAGTATGGAATCACACCTATCAGTGTCACTCCTAACGTTAAATTAAGAAAAATAAAAAAATTGCTAAGCTGCTAAATAGCATTCCTCGTCCGAAATGACATTAAACCACCACATGTCCACAATGACATAAAACTAGCCACGGCCAAAAATGGCCGGTTTACCAAGGAACCCACCAGTATCACTTCAAACTTCCCTTTTTTACATATGGCCCGAAATGGCCTTAAACTAGTGCATTGGCCCAAAATGGCCTTAAACTAGAGCACTTTCTTATATTTATTTTCTCTAAATTCAAGTTTACAGTTTGAATTTATGCTTACCCTGTTGCGTTGTTGCATTATCAGCCATAGTTTCCTTCATATTCCCCTTTTTACATGATAATGCTCCTACTCTTGTTCCTACTTCATGCATTACACTTAAACAACAAAATGAACAAAAACATTTTTTTTACATTGCTGCCTCATGTTTACATTCAAGCCCAAAAGATTTTCGCTTTAAATCTACGCTTATTAGTATTCAAACAAACTTATAATTCAAAAAAAATGAATAATAGAAAACTCAATCGAAAACAAAAAAAAATATACATCTTGTCCCTTCCAATCATTTTAAAAACAAACAAATATATATATATATATATATATATATTTATATACAAATAGATAATTACAATAGTTAACTGATTCCATCCATCAGCTCATATACAATCCAAAGCAAAACATTCTGTTGGTGAATCACATAAAAACATGAGTGATGATAATACCAAATTTGAAACTAAGCATCAGGGTTGGGAGGGGTGTCCCCCTCAGACTCCCCGACACCATGGGTCCCTGCTTTGTTGGGGCCACCTTCTTGACCACCGTCATCGCCCTGACCCTATGAAAAGGTAAAAGAAAAAAATTAACACATTAATACAAAAGGAAAAGAGAAGAATTTCAAAAGTTATTTAATAAACAAAATTCACAAGTTTAAACGACTTACTAAAGAAGATCCTCCTAGACCGAATTCCAATCGATGAAGGATTTGTTCTTCAGAGACACTTGCCCAGTCAGTCCCATCAAGGCCTAGATCAACGTTGGCCAAAGCCTTCCCTTTGTCCACTGTGGACCAAGTGGGACGTTTCAGAGGAAACTCATCCATAGAAACCTCCCCAGAAGCTATGGTGATTACCCTCTTGGGCGATTCCATCTCCACCAAAGTATGCTTAGCAAATGCATCAAATGAAGAGCGTAGGCCTAAACCCTCAACAAACATCTCCAGCTGACGCTTCTCTATAGATACCTCCTTTAACGATTTTTTATAATGATACTTATGGGTCTTTTCATCTTGACCCCATTTCCACACCTTAGAAGCGAAAGCCTTCCAATCCTGACATTTGAGGTTCAGTAAATCTATTTGTGCCTTACACTCTGCTAACTCCTGAGTCAATGATACTTGGCGATTCAATAAATTCAAATATCTATCTTAAGTAATCTCAGAAGTTCGCCAAGAACGATCACCTATTAACCTTGTCGAGGCGAAGTCATAGCGCGATTTGAGATCATCCCATTCTGCTGATAGCTTGGAAATTTCTTTTTCTCCCACCTGAATCTGCAACCATAGCCTCTCGATGGAGTGCCTATAGGTCCAAAGAGACTTGGTGTTCTGCACAACACATTTTGCCACTTCATCATAGATCTATCGGGGTACTTGCTCAATCTCTGGAGGCAGTGTAGGAAAACTATCAATACCAGTGGCCTAAGATGAATCCCATTTCAGTTTAGCCCTTGCTCATATGAGGAGAATATACATTAGACATTGGACAGTAGCAACAGATGAGAAAAAATGAAGGATAAAAAACACTTAAGATACATGTACCTATTTCAAGATGAGCTTGCTCGATGCTATCAACCACCTCATCAACGACACTAGTTATAAAATCCATTTTACTTGGCATTTCAATCCAAGTAAATGGTTCATGCATAGGAGATGGGTTAACTTCGGTGGTCATTTCTGTGGGAGCCTTCATCATAGGGACTTCTAAACGAACGTCAGGAAATGTCCTAGTCTCAACATTTTCGCCTAGCAGTAGCAAAAAAATGTAAAATTAAAACTTTGAACAATGAGAAGCACAATTCAAAAGGCAAGTAAACATAATATGGAAAATATACCAGAATCTCCTTCTTCCTTCCGATTCAGAGGATCGCCAAGGTCTAGCCTCCCTTTGAGGAAACCATCAAACATCTCATTGACTCCACCCTAATCATTGATCTTACCCTCATCTGTGGTATCTCCCTCCCGATCTTTTATTCCTCCCATCTCGTCCCCACCCGTTTCATCCTCCTCATTTAAGTTCGTTGAGACCTCTTCCTCCTCGATGATCGGTGCTAACCTCTCTCTTCTTACTTCATAAGTCAACTCTACTGACATTCATAAGTTCAACATTAGTTTTGTATAAATGATTGAAAAATAAAGTAAAAATAATGATGATGACAAGGAAAAATTAGTGAATCAAGCTTACCCCATACAGGCATCTTAAACCGTATACGTTTTACCCTTGGTTCATCTACAGTTAGAGAAACCTCTCTAGGGTGTTCACACTTCTGAACTTTCGATTTTGCTTCCCCAATCGTTTCCTTGATCACCCGATCAGCTCTCCTAGCTGTATAGGGCACACTATCTGGTTCCAACCCTATGCTGTCATGCGTATGAATTGAGTGACCAGATGACCCCTCCATTGTGACAGAAACTAATTCATTAATCCCCTCAGGAGCATCTTGTGATTTGGCCACCTCAAATAAGTGGCGAATCCATGGGTGAGATAGTTGGTTGTGATCCCTTAACATGTACTTGTTATGAACAATTAAAAATTCAGCCAACCGACGCAAGTAGCCGGCAAAGAATGCAAAGGTGAAATGGGATTGCGCCTTAATGTTTGAACGTAACCTCACTATCTCCCCGTGGAAACTTGCAAGTAAAAACTCGACCCAATTATAACATACCCCCAGTCTCCAGAATCGTGCGCATGATACGCATAGGCTCCACTCCAAAAGTCTTTACTTGAGATAGGGATTTGGGAAACGCCCGTGCTCTGAATAAGGGATACAACTCATTAACTTCAGGTACTTTTGATTTTCCCTACATGGGGAATCCCTTAGCGCCTTTAAGAACACCCAACTAGTCCTTGAACTCATGCACAACATGGAGCTCTTTCTGTACCCTATCCAAAACCACTCTAACACCATCTGCCAGTATGCCGAAGAGGTCTAAGAAGAACTCTGCCGACAGATGAAAAACCACTTTGATACCCTTGATGCGAGTTCTATAAGAGGTGATAGATTCATTAAAAGAATCAACAATTCCAATCATCTCCATCACAGAAACATCAAGGCTTAGGGCAGTAAACAAATCCATGAGGCCCGCATCACTCAAACAACTAATGATATGTGGTAGTGCCTTAGTACGTAACCATCGTTGTGCACTGCCAACCTCCCCAAATTTCATAGCCAAGGTGCTCTCAATCCACCCGGTTGTGATGGTGGCTTCATCAGGGGAAACATCCACTGTATGCATAGGGTAACACCATGGAGTCAATGTAGCCAATGATGTAGCAGAACGAACAAACTGAGGTGTCAAAAAATACCATCACTTACCGTTAGTTGATAGATTCAGATTGCTAGAAGCCAAATCGGCATCGCATGGAAAAACTAGCCCATTATAAGACCAGTCCCCATGTAGCCATCCCCTAGCCTCGCATTGTGCAAGTGCCCTTGAGTACCATTTGTGAAAATGAACAATATCATCCTAGTCTGGGCCAACACGACACCACGGAAAGTGGGGCCCACCATAGAAGCCTCTAAGGCGGTACGAGCCAAATCGAGTCCATCATCGCCTATGCACACCCCTTCTTTATCGAATTGAGGCCTGCAAAGAGACGACAATCAAAACATAAACCACTACTAAGTAGCAAGGTAAAAATGGTAAATTGAACAACCTTACCTTCCTACTCGGTACACTGTCCCAGGAGGGTTCTGGAACAAAGTATGCACACGAGCAGCTAGGAATAGGGTGTTATTGATGTGATGAAGGCCATCTAACAATAAATCCCATACACGCGATAATGGATGGGTAGATGTAGGTCCTCCAGAAGGACCATCCTCAATTGTGAGTGGTCCCTCATCAATGTTCTCCATAAAGCTACTACCCCATTCGAAGATCCTGGTAACATGGTCTCAAGAACTCTTCGTGCTAACTGATCACTTAGATGTGACCATATTACCACATTGAATTTTTCTAAGATAAAGGCAAGGAATTCATGGGCCCCTTCTCTGAACCATACCCCATTGCGATTAATGGTCATATCAGGAACTGGCTCGTCAGAATCAATTGGAACAAACCACATCAGAACTCCAACAAGCTCCACCACCAGGAGGAAAGGTTTGGGATCCCTGCATGTATTCAAGAACCAAGGTTAATAAGCCATGTAAAAATAAGTTTCTACACTGGGGGGCCAATACTTAGAAAATTTCCCAACATCACACTCAGCGTGTAGACCCTGCATGCTAGAAAACTCAGTGTGCAGACCCTGCATGCTGCACACTGGAACGTGACCACACTAACCCCACACATTGAGTATTTTGACCCCATCCTTCACACTACAGAAACCTTGTGCTATGGAAACATTTACGCTACGCAATGGGAAAATCGACAAGAACAGTGGGCGAAAACACAAATTTCAATGAAGGGTAAGAGCCTACCTGCACGTCGATCCTGACCATGAAGGAATCCTAGGTCTAGGCAGACACTAGAGCATCGCTTCACTCTCTTTGGAAAAGGCCAAGCTAGGCTCCTTCCTCCCCTAGCCTTCTACTTGATTGCCCTTGCTCATCGTTGTGTTCACGCTGAACCCTGGAACCTTGTGTTCACACCGGAACCTGCACGCTGCGTTCACACCGAACCTTGCACACTGGGGTTTCATCCCTACACGTTGCATTCACGTTGAACCTTGCACACTGGGGTTTCATCCCTGCATGCTGCGTTCATGTCGAAACTTGCACGCTAGGGTCTGAACCCTGTACGCTGAGTTCACGCTGAACCCTGAACTTCACAGAAATCAAAAATCTAACAAATCCTAAATGAATAAACCAGAATCAGGACTGCAAAACACAATTAACAGAATAAGAAATAATGAAAAAACCAAGCAAGGGCACATCGAAAACTAGAAGAACTATCTCAGTAATGGCTATCATAAAGAAAGAATATAGTGAGGTAGGCTCACGTTGGGGTTTGTAGCCGCATGCTAGATGCTCTCATCTGACTCACCATTGCCCGAAGCTACCTCCAATGCACCCAACCCTTGCCTACCTCCCCCTACAGCCAGATCTTCACCTTCACGCTAACGTTACGAAATTGGGTTCACGCTCAAGCTTTGGGGGGTGTACACTTGGACTTGATCCAAGTTCACGCTGTCGCTGGCTATCCTACATTTCACACTCGCCAATTTGCATTTTATACATTCTTACGTGGCACACGCCACATCACCCTCTGGGAAATCAGCGTCTTGGGTATTTTATCTCCTTTTGAGGTAAAATATGAGCCGTAAATCAGAGTAAAGTACAAGTGGTAAATTGAATGTAGTAAACATAATGATTGATCACAATGCAAATACCTATGAACACAATAAGAATGAATAACTATGTCTTGGGCCAAATGTCACCCTCATAAGATCTTCCCTCGCATAGTAATTCTTGTTTTCCAAATTAAACATCTCGGTGTAAACTCCTCATCTTGCAGTCTTACACTCACTAACGGTTACAAAGCATGCATCGGCCCAGCAAGGCCTTAAATTGCCATGATGGTCCAAAATGGCCCCAAACTATCGAATAGCCTAGTAAGGCCTTAAACTACCATGATCAGTCCGTTATGACTATAAACTGACAGGCACGGCCTAGTAAGGCCCTAAACTGCCACTCGTCTGGATACGACGATAAATTACCATCGCATACTTTAGTCTAGTTTAGATGGATAAATGCATAAATTACTTACATCCAAAAATAACCAACCACCGGATTGATGTTGCTCACTATTTATTGGCAAGAGCAAACATCATGGACAACAAGCAATTATTCTTACCATTGTCTATCAATGGACCGCACGAAACGATCACTCGAGAAATCAACATGGAGTCTATTGATCTAGGCTCAATGACAAACGACACTTTTGTGGCATCAACTCAACAAATGCTAGACTATTTTCAAAAGATGACCAAGACTCTGGACCTAGAAACTAATAGCATCAGTGAAGACCCCTTGGCTAAAATCCCCATTACCGTGCTAGATGGTGAAGTTAAAATCCTGAAATAAGTACATTGTTAAGCCTGCAACTAGCCAATGACATAGCACAAGTGCTTAAAGACAACATAAAAGCATTTGCTTGGTCTTAAACTGACATGCTTGGGTTAGACCCTCAAATAGTTCAGCACAACATTATACTTGATCCAAAGCTAAGACCAGTAAAACAGAAAGCACGCAAGGTCAAACCTGAAGTAACACTTGCTGTTCGCAATGAAATCACTAAGCTTTATCAAGTTGGTTTCATTCAGGCTGTCGACTATGCTAACTGGGTATCCAACATGGTCATTGTCCCAAAGAAGAATGGAAGCATTCGCCTATGCATTGACTTTCGGGACCTCAACGTTGCAACGATAAAATATGATTTCCCCCTACCTAGCATTGATGAACTGGTCGAATCGACTACTGGGCATTCCTTGTTATCTTTTATGGATGACTTTTTAGGATATAACCAGATTTAGATTAACCTTGAACCTCAACTTAGGATGACCTTCATGACACCATGGGGTACTTTTTGCTACACGATGATGCCATTCGGTCTCAAGAATGCCGGTGCTACATACCAAAGAGCGATGACATTTATCTTTAGTGATTATATCTTCAACTTGCTCAATGACTATGTGGATGATATCATGGGTAAATCAAAGACATCAGAACAACACATACAAGATCTTGACGTGGTACTAAAACGTTGTTTAAAATATGAGTTGAGACTTAACCCAAAGAAATGTGTCTTTGGAGTCAAAACAGGTAAAATGCTTAAATTCTTAGCCTCAGAAGCAGGAATAAAGGTAGACCTCGATAAGGTTAAAGCCATAACAAACCTAAAACCACCTAGCAACCTTACCGAACTTCACGGTCTACAAGGTAGACTACAATTAATTAGATGATTCATAGAGAAACTGATGGACAAGTTGAGTCCTATGCAGCATCTGTTGCATAAGAATGTCCATTTTGAATGGACTCAGTAGTGCCAAGAATCCTTCGACAACATTAAGACAACACTGGCTCAGCTACCAATAGTTTATCCTCCACAGAACAATAAACCATTTTACATCTACCTTGCCACTTCAGACTTATCAATTGCATGTATGCTCTGCCAGAAATGAGATGATGGAACTGAAGTCCCTATTTATTACTTGAGCCATGCATTAGTAGCCCATGAGAAGAGGTACAATGAGGTGGAAAGGTCATTCTTGGCTCTTGTCTTTTCCTTAAAGAAATGGCGACATTACCTCTTCCGTAACCAAGTTAATATAATCTGCAAGAATAATGTACTCAGAGCCATCACAGGAAACATTTATGAGTCAAGTAGAATAGCTCATTGGAAATCCATGATAGCTGAGTTTGACCTACACTACGTAGCGCAATCATCAGTTAAGGATCAAGCCATAGCAAATCAAATGACTGCATCACCAATGCATGATCAGGCAACGATAGAACCAAAGTTCCCTGATGAAAATGTGAGTGCAATAGACATAGTACCTGAGGACTACAATTCCATTTTAAAATTTGATGGAGCATCCACCTCTCAAGGGGGAAGTGCTACCTTCATCATCACTTATCCCTCCGGGGAGGTCCGACCCTTTGCTTATCGTTTCGACTTCCACTGTACCAACAACATAGTAGAGTACGAAGGTCTCCTTAGGGGTCTCATGGCAGCATTAGCTTTAGACATCACACGACTGGTATTTAGAGGTGACTCACAATTAGTTCTAAATCAAGTCACAAATGTTTATGCATGCAAAGTGCAACACTTACAACCATACTGTGATTTGACTAAGCACTTACTGAAGCGATTCGAAAATATAGATGTGCAACATGTTTCCAGAAATGATAACATCGTTGCAGATGCACTTGCCACGTTAGCTCTAAACATATCACCAAACATATTCCACACATTGCCTAGTTCTATAATCAGTTGTACTAAACCCATAACTGATACCCCCAATGAATTACTGATTGCATCCGTCAGTACAATGCAGGTCGTAGAATGGTACGATGACATAAAAGAGTACCTTTTACAAGGTGAACCACCTCAACATCTAACGAATGCACAAAAGGATGCAGTATGAAAACATTCTCGACAGTATGCATTGGTAGGTGACACGTTGTGCTGTCGATCCTATGAAGGCATCTTGTTAATATGCGTTAGTAGCATTGATGTCCAAACCATCGTCGAGCAAGTACATGATAGACTATGTAGAGGGCACATAGCGCCCAAAGCAATGGCAACAAAAATAAGATGTTTTGGCTATTATTTGCCACACATGGAGTACGATTGTTTCTCTAAGGTCAAAATGTGTGGTATCTATCAAAAACATAGCAATTTGATACATGTTCCACCGAATGAGCTGCATATAGCGCAAATCACCTGGCCTTTCCAGAAGTGGGGGTTGGACATTATCGGACCGATAACTCCCCCATCTTCTGTGGGACATAGCTTTATCATAACCGCGACAGAATATTTCACAAAATGGGTAGAAGCTATTCCCCTTAGAAAGACCACATCCAAACACATATGCAACTTCATTCTAGAAAACATCGTGACCTGTTTTGGCATTCTGATGACCATAATCACTGATAACAGGCCACAGTTCAGTAGTGCCGAAACTACAACTTTCAGTGAAAGCCTAGGGATCAAACATTCATTTTCATCCCCTTACTACCCTCAGAGAAATGGACAAGCCAAAGCTACAAATAAGATCATCATCATAGTGCTCAAAAAGATGCTTACTTAGAGCAAGAAAAGATGGTACAAACAGTTAGTATACGCACTATGGGCTTATCGCACTACGCATCGGAATTCCACAGGTAAAACACCATATAGTCTTGTTTATGGTTTAGAAGCTGTTTTACCTTTGGAGTTGCAGGTACCATCTTTAAGGATCACACTCTCTGGACTCCTTGACAAAGGTCAAAACAATGACTTGCACATTGTCGACTTGGACTCGGTGGAGGAGGAATGTGCACGTGCGCTCGATCAGATCGCATGGTACCAAAAGAAACAACAACGACGCCATCGGAAAATTGGGAAGGGCCTTGTACTCAAAGCCATTCGGGAACACCCAAAAAAATTCTCAGCCAATTGGGAAGGACCCTACTTGGTCGCCAAAGCGTACGACAATGGAGCATTTAAACTAGCTGACATGGAAGGGAATGAACTTGCACATCCGACGAACCATTTATACTTGAAACCATTCTATGTTTGAGCATGAACTTAGGTATGCAATTGTCCTAGAATCATGATGATAAACTGATACCACAGTACATTCGTAATGACAATAAACTAGAACCCATCCAGTATGACTTTAAACTACCACAGTTTCGTTCGCTAGAGTCCGCTATGACTATAAACTGGTTTGCCTCTTCACAGTCCGCCAAGACTATAAACTAGTAGTGTACCATCCACTATGATGCTAAACTGGCATCTTCCAATGGGTTACGATGTAAAACTAACCCACGACAGTCCATCATGACTATAAACTAGCAGCTTCATCTCTCGCCTCTCGACTTGTGGTTGCATTCAAACCTAATCAGAGCCATTGCCTCGCTCGTTATCGGTCAAACCTAACAACATGGATACCATGCATATTCAATGCTTGAAATCTCATCTAGTGCCTTTGTTTCATCAGTCACTGTCCAAGTCCAAGCTTGCTCACTCACTCGTGGTTTTTTTGTCTTCTTGGAGTTGTGTTTGCAAGATGACACTCAAGGGTGTTCGTACGAGAATGCACTTCGTCACAGCAGCAAGGTACAATATTGTTCCTAAATCATGCAACCAGATTATTTGATCTATTCAAATGTACTGTCCCCGTCCCCAATACATTCCCTAATTCTCTAAAACTCTCACTTCCCCCTTCTATTCAGTTTCAGTTTCCAAATATGTAGCCCAAAACCTTGAGTACACCGTCGCACACTACAACAATTTTAAGCAGTTTCAACACAACATGGAACTTGAGCATGAGTACAAGATCAAAACAAAGCTTTGTCCAAAAAAAAAGACCCTTGGCAGTTCCCATACAAGCCCCAGGTGGGGAGGCAATCATGTTGGAAGCAAGTACTCATGTCTCAAGCACTCAAGTAACATCTTATTGTGTGGCTTTGGCTCTATGCCAACAGGTTCCCTTTAACGCTAAATAGAGGCCGTGTTCCTCCAAAGAATGTAACATATCATCACATGGCTTTGGTTGTGCCAACAAGTCCTCTTAAACACTAAACAAGGGTCTTGTTCCGCCAAAGGACGTACACCTCATGTCTCGGTCCCAAGTCTGCTAGACAATGGCTATCGACAGGGATCAACATGACTCGTACACACACTAGAGCATGCCCTTCATCATGCACAATCCCTTGATCAGTTCCCAATACCCACAATTTCCGTCCCCCTATCTAGCTACAAATTTCATTTCCTCAAATTCCATATACTACCGAACACGATACGATGACATCTGGCCAAGTGCTAAAGGATAATATTTCTACCAAGTTGCTTGTGGTCTTTTGTACTTCTTTGTCGACACTTCTCAGGTTGATTCCTCCAAGCGTCAATAAAGAGGGGCCAATAAAACACCATAAAATTCTGAGCTTAGTACTTCTTCAACAAGAATTGAGCTAAAATTGTGATTCTCCCCACCATGACTAAAGCTTGACAGCGTCACAGATAGCTTCAAATGGAGTCGAACTAAGCAAAAAATGGTTCCTCGAGATCCACAGAAGACTACGACAACATCTGGCATCGAACCTGACAAAATTTTGAGCCCAAAATACTTGGTTTTCACTAGGCCCAGCGTGCATGCCCAGCATGTGACTTCAAAGACTACCCGAAACAGGCACTTCAGAGTAAGATTCTCACAAGACATCGACTCTCAGAGGTAGGGCAACTGTTAGGCATCATCATGGGCTCAAGAAAATCAAGTTTTGACCTTGAAATCACACACTTAGAAGTACACACACTGAGCATGTACCTCCTGCACACCCAACGTGCATCATCCAGCATGCAGCACAGTGTACATCAGTGGAAATCTTCCAGAACCAAGTCAGATCAAGTCCAACTGAGCTGAACATCCACATGAAGCATTCTCGTAAAATCCGAGTTCAAACACAAGGGCCGAATTGGATATTTCCTACTGTAACAGTAGTTTGTAAAAATGAATTCTTTTGTTTTAGTCAATTCTATACGCTGAGTTCACATGCCCAGCATGTACACGTTGGCGTGCAGCAGCACACATTGGCATGCAACACGCTGCATAGTTGTAATATTCTTTACACCCGGACAACACAGCCACCTATCATCTGACCCGAAATTCTCTCACCCACAACCACTTGTACCATTCCAGATTCAAATCTAGCGCTCAAAACCCTCATAAAAACCCCAATTTTTCACTAGATCGGGGTTCGCAATTTTGACACACACACACACACAAAAACTGGAACCGGGAGAACACTAAGCAAATTAGAGCAGGAACACCCCCCATACGCTAGACTTCGACCCTGCACGCTGAGCATACAGCCTTCACACTATGCTTGTAGTTTAAACTAGCACACCATCATCTTCCAGCATCCACCAGGGCCCTTTGTCCGCCTCGTGTCAAATCTACGACTGTGTCTGGACCAATGCACTACAATTCTCATCTGGCAATAAAATTACTTTGTTTCTGCTCAAAATTTGTCACAGTTTTCGTTTATTCTGGTTCATTTCTTTTGTTTAAGTTAACATAAATTTATGCCTTGGGTTTACATTAATCATGCTATTTACACACAACCCAACGTATTGCATATTGGCATATGTTGGGGAAATCCTTGTCTGATCCACGTGCGAACCACCCAAGGTACTCTACCTTCGTCAATTCTAGCTCACCCTCAAGTGAAGGTAGGGTCTTCTATGCCTGTGTGTAGATCTCTCAGTGTTCGTTTCATTCCAGCCTCACACTAAAGATTTCGGACAGTACACCCAAGACTCAACCAACGACAAACACCCCAAAGGTTACCTTATCCGCAAGGTAACCTAATGCAGTTCCACCAACCATTAACGTACTATCCAAGTGGAACTCCACCAAAACCCATCGGACAACATCAACAGTGGCAATACCCACAGTCATGGGGGATGCCACCACCAAAACAACAGTACCCTTATCGGCAACCAGACCCATATGGATACTATGTGTAGCAGCCGGTTTCTCCAAGTGACTTTATGGGTCACATAAACCTTGCATATTACTACCAAGTTCAGGAGTGTTTTAGGACTCTTTCTCCTCTGAGAAGTGCTCCATACCCATACTATCCTCCAAATCCATCTGCATCTCTTACACCAGTAGCTCCACCACCAACCGTTCCAACAAGGCCCAGAGTAATTCCCACTCAACCGCAACAACCCGATACCACGAGGGCTCCCAATCCTCAATTCTTAGTTGGTCCTAAAAATCATATACCAAAAAGATCTTTCTTTAAGACCAACAATCCAACCAAGTCCTCACCTTCACAAGCGGTTGAACATCTAAACACCTCCATACCAAATAAGGTTTCGGGAAACCCTTTAACCAAGAAATTCAGGCCAATGCACATGGTTATATTAACACATACCATTACCAACTGGATTAAGGTAGGCCACCTTCCCAAGAAATTCTCTGATCCGAGAAGGCCCTTGATTTATCTCCAAGTTGCTGGGAATGAACCTCATAAGGCTGTTCTTGACTCAGGCTCTAGGGTCAATTTAATTTCATAAGAATTGTATAAGATCTGGAACCTGCCTCCACTCACGAAGAGAAATATTTGCTTAGAGCTAGCTGACCAGTCCATCACTGTTCCTTTGGGATAGGTTGAGGACATTATCACCACCTTAGGTGGTTGGTCATATTTAGCTGATTTCCTGGTGATCCAAATAAATAATGACAAGGGAGACTTCCCGATAATAATGGGAAGGGCATGGCTGAGCACAGTAGACGTGTGCCTAGGAATTCGTAATATTTCCCTAGAAATATCCAAGAAAAATACCTTTGGAAAGTTTGAGAAGAAGAAAGTCCCATGCATCGCATATAGTGACACAGGGTGCCATTGTGTGTAGAAATCATGGGTAATGCGGAGTCTAACATTGCCTGCATGCAATCGGTGTGCACAAGACATCGACATACAAAAGTGCCTATATGAAGTAGCCACACAACAAGAAAACACCCAGTGGTTGATGGCTAACCACGAGAAAAATTCAACGACATGCATGGAACTGACTGAGGGGATAATGAGTACTTACATTGAAAGCATGGATGCACTTGAGTAGGTCCATGGCCAACTTCTAGCCCTTAATCCTAAAAACATTAGTTGGGGGAAGTTGGATATTCTTGAGAAGTTTAAACAAGAGCCCCTAGATTTAAAACCATTGCCCACCAGTTTCGAATACATGACCCTTAAAAATGGAAAATCGGTAATCATCAACGCAAAGCTTGCCCCCAAGCAAGAAGAGAGTTTACTGAAGATGATAAATAAGTGGTCAATAGCCTTTGCTTGGTCATCCCTTGTGAAACACCATGAAAATTACGAGTCGGCCTCAGGCAAAGATTCGCGATTTAAGCAAGAACGCGCATCAGCTTTGTTCAAGGACAAGTTTACGCTCTATTATGCATGGCAGCGTAAATGAGTGTAATAAGCTCCAAAATAGTCAAAGGCCAGAGAAGCACAACAATTCGACACTTTTTCTTGCGGCGCATGAATAACTTGTCTTTACGCTCATTACGCGGTGGTGCGTATCATTGCGTATTTATCATTAAGTTAGTCGTGGTTTACGCTTCATTACGCGCAGTTGCGTAATGAGCGTAAATTAGGCATTTTTTACGCTTCAATACGCGCAGCTGCGTGGTGAGCGGAAAACAGACATTGTCTACGCTTTGTTACGCGCAGCTGCGTAGTGAGCGTAAAACAATTTTGAGCATGCTGTTTTTATACCGGATTACGCTCATACACGCAACACAACACGAATGAGTGTAATACAGCCTCAAAGTAATTGAAGCACGCTCAACATGTACCTGCTCCTCACACGCACAACACGCAAACGAGCGTGTTGTGCATAGTCACATTCTGACTTAAAATGATCAAGTCAACGGAACCCGAAAAATCCGGGACCCATGTCATCAGGGTTGCGCCTTTTCCACGGAGCGTCGCGGCCTATAAATACCTCAGTTGACAAAGATACAGGGGTTGGAAAATCAGAGAAGCAAAAGCATATTTCTGAGCACTAGAGCACTCAGCACTTTGGAGCAGAGATACAGAGAACAACGCTTTGGCAATTGTTGACATTATCACCTTACAGCCGAAGCAGAGCACAGTTCACTTTGAGCACCAGTGACAGGAGTAATCGTTCTACTGGAAAGACTCTATCAATCAGAAATGATTGATCAGTAGACGTCAAAGCTTGGCCTGCCTTGCATCTCAGCTTTAGCCCACGAGGTAGATCGGACTTCTGTTTAGACCGTTTTGCTTGTTGTTTTGTGCTTGTTTCACATCCTGTAATCAGGGATTCCCCAGTGTAATTTCTCATGCAAAATATACATTTTTAAGTCAAAGCGCAGATCTTGAAGCTACGTGCTTCTCTTATGTCAGCCTCTTTTTATCGTGCTTAGCATTATCATCGTTGCAACCCGTCTACATCGCTTTCCCCTCGTTTTACGACTCCTCGAACCAGATCGCTTTCTTTTTACGTAATTTTCATTGTTTTACTGACCCGTAAGTCCCTGTCTGATCGACAAGACCGTTCAGGGAGCCACGGATTCATTTTTCCAGCATAGCCCTCGCGCGGATCCGTGGCTAAAATTGTGTACGCCGGAACCTCGATCGGTATTTCCAGCTGCCGACATTTTCCGTCGCTACACCTTGAACTAACTGGAATAGACCCGAGGATATGCCAGCATAGGATTTACATGGACCCCTCCATGAAGCCTCGCAAACAACCACAGAGGCAATTGAACCCGAAGTTAAAAAAAATAGTAAAAGAGAGGATAGAGAAACTTCTCAAGACTGGGTTCATTTATCCCATTTCTGATAGCAAATGGGTTATCCCTCTTGTAATTGTACCAAAGAAAGGAGGAAAATGGAGGGTATGTATAGACTTTAGGCTATTAAATATGGCAACCTTCAAAGATCACTTTCCATTTCCATTTGTTGACCAAGTCTTAGACATGATAGCAGGGCATTACTACTATAGTTTTCTAGATGGGTATAGTGGGTACAACCAAATATGAATCTCACCAGAAGACCAAGCCAAAACAACGTTCACCAGTCCTTGGGGAACATTTGCATATAAAAAAATGCCTTTTGGCTTGTGCAATGCCCCTGTAACATTCCAACAATTAGTTCTAAGCATCTTTCAACAACAAATAGGTAATGGAGTAGAAGTCTTTATGGACGACTTCTCCACTTATGGGATGAGCTTTGATCAAGCCCTCGATCAGTTGGAGCAAGTATTAAAATGATGTGTTGAAACCAACCTAAAGCTCAACTGGCAAAAAAGCCATTTGATGGTTTAAGAGGGCGTAGTACTAGGGCATAAAATTTCACAATCAGGAATAGAGGTGGACTCGGAAAAAATTAAAGTTATCCAAGGAATTACCTGACAACCAAAGACTGTAAAAGACATTCGGTCATTCCTTGGACACATTGGCTACTACAGGAGATTTATTGAGAACTTATCCAAAATTGCTAAGCTGTTGGTGGAATTAATGAAAAAAGATGCCCCATTCGAATGGACCAGGGAATGTGACAAGCATTCCAAACTCTTAAATAAAGACTTGTGGAAACTCCCATTCTACAAGCTCCTGACTGGTCCAGGCCGTTCCATATCATGACTGACGCATCTAATTACGCCTTAGAAGTTGTACTGACACAATTAGATGAACAAAAATGACCTTATTACATCCATTGTGCCAGTAAAAGTATCACCGGTGCACAACTCAACTACATGTCTACGGAAAAGGAATTAATGGCTGTAGTGTTTACACTGGACAAATTTAGGCACTATGTATTGGGTTACAAAGTATACATCCACATGGATCATAGTGCAATTAGGTTTCTTATGAACAAACCAACGGTTAGCCCACGTATCAGACGTTGGTTGGTAATTCTTCAAGAGTTCGATCTAACAATAGTAGATCACAAAGGCATCGAGCATGTAGTCGCAGATCATCTATCTCGGTTGCGTTGGGACAACAAAGAGGATGAATATGTTGTATCTGACCATTTTCCTAATGAAACCCTCTTTTCCGGTGTAGTAAATGATCAACCCATGGAAATAAATTGAGATAGTAGCATTCTTACTTAAGTCATTTCCCAACAAACACCACAAGGGTTGGACTTTAGGAAGAGACAACAGTTTCTTCACAAAACCAAGTGCTTCATGGAAATCAAGGGACAACTTTATAAAGTCTATCCTGATGGCTTGGTTTGATGGTGCGTACCCGATAAGGATAAATTAAAAGTTCTCTAGGATGCTCATGAGGGCACCTGTGGGGGTCATTATGCTGGGAGATGAATGGCTACCAAGGTCCTGCTCGTAGGATATTATTGGCCAACACTCTTTTGGGATGCCCATCATTTTGCCCAATCCTGTGAACACTGCCAACGTGATGGTGGAATGACTGCTAGAATGGAGGGTCCACAACAATGGATTCAACCTTTGGAACCCTTCGATATTTGGGGCATAGATTTTATGGGGCCTATTACACTGATGTCCAATAGAAAAGAATATATCATCATTGCTGTTGATTACTTAACCAAATGGGCTGAAGTAGCCATAGTAACAGACTGCACATCATCTACGGCTGCACGATTTGTACAACAACAAATCGTAAACAGGTTTGTTGTGCTATGTGCACTCATCTCTGATAATGGAACACATTTTACAGGTGCAACATTTTGCAAATTGATGCAACACTTAGGGGTTGAGCATAAATTGACCACACCTTACCACCCCCAAGCTAATGGCCAAGCCAAAGTTATTAACCAGGAGATCACAAGAATATTAATAAGAAAAATTAGCAAATTTAGGTGATACTGGAGCATGAAACTGAACGATGCTCTCTTGGCGTACCACTCCACTTGGAAGCTCCCTAAAGGCTATTCTCCCTATGAATTAGTGTACCGGAAACTACCAAAGCTCCCCATAAAAAATGAGCTCCATACACTATCCATGGCTTGTGACCTTCACCTAGACCTTGACCTAGCACAAAAACAATGGTTGGCAACTTTGAACATGCTAGACGAGAATAGATTGGTTGCACTATCGTTAAATGAGTTGCACAAGGTACATAGTAAACAATGTCATGACTTAAGAATTTGAAGGTTTAGGTACCAACTAGAAGATAAGGTCCTTTACTAGAATCCCACGCATGTACCACAACATACAAAATTTCAAACATTGTGGGAAGGATCCTATATTATTCATACAACCCTCTCCACTAGAGCCATGATGATATACAAGCCTAAAAGATCGGATAAATGGTTATTAGTTAATGTACAATAGACAAAGCCTTTCCATGAACCAAAAATAGCTAGTACAAATTACACCTCCGCTAGTGGGCAACCTCACTCTCTATTTCAGATCTCTCCCTTGCAATTTAGTCATGGGGGAGATGGCTACCTATGCTGATAACTCGAGGCCCCCAGTCATTTTGAGTTTTTTTTACAACTTTCTTTAACTTTTCTTATTTTTTTTTACAAATTTCTTTAACTTTTCTTGTTTTTGTTTTTCAACATTATTATACTTTTTCATTTTGTGTGTGTTTGTGTGTGTGTGATCCACCATGTAAGTTCGTCATCCAATAAATGTTTTCATATTGATTGCTAATGTTTAGTTTTTACCTTTAAGTTATGATGTTGATACTAAGGTATGTTCTTTTGATATGTCAGGCAATGAGTCCACTTCATCCATCCATCCACAAAGTCTATGATCTCTCGTGGCTTGGAAATGTACAGTCCCTTTCTAATAAGAACTTTAACGAACTAGTGACTGGGCACTTCTCAAACTAAGGAAGGACTCAAGGATTGAAAAGGGTGTGATTTCAAGGGAACTTGATGCATTTGTGTTGGCCGTTCTCTTGGGTGCTTGGATGTTTTCTTCTTGAGTTTTCTTACCATTCCGATGCTACCCAATTATCAGAAGTTGAGTCAATAAAAATAACAAAGTCTTTGCATGGTGTGGTTCTCACACATAAAAACAAAAAACAAAAGAAAAAGAGTGAGAATTCAAAGAACACCCCTTAGATGAAATAAAATTGGGCTAAAAGCACTGGTTATGGAACCAAAAGTGTTCTCTCTAGCTAAGGCCCTTCTCTTTGCCCATTCTCTCCTTTGTTTCGTCGAAATGGTGGTGACTCTTTGGAGAGGCATTCTTGTTATTCAAGAGGATGGATTGGCTGAATGAATTGATGCGAAGTCACTGGATGTGGTTGGTTTAAGGCCGAATTTGGAATGAGATTTGCTAAGTCACATTAATCATGCAACACACAAGGGGCTGTACACCACCTTGTTCTTGGGATCCCATTCCATTCGCTTCTCTCCACCCTTCTCTCCACTGTTCACCTCATTGCTAGTTGTATCACTAGTGTATATTTTGGTAGATGCATCGTGTTCTTTTTGGTAAACTCTTACGGTTAAGTCTTTAACTCTTGTTCCAAAGGACATTCTTAGAGCCTACGGACTCTTTGAATGTGGGTTTGTCAGGGCATTAAGGGAATGAGCCTTCTTTGGGGAGGACCCACTAACATTCCTATTTGGTGCACCAGTTAAATTCTTTCCCTAAACATTTTGCAATTAATTCTATTTTATTTTGTTCATTTCCATCTTGACATCCATTTCATTGATGCTATAGTTTTCCCTTTTTATTTATCTTTTTTGTTCCTTTTTCCTTCTCCATTCTAACGCTACCAGAGGTTCATGATTAGTCATGGGGGTACAGGGCCCGATTTTTCAATTTTCTTCTAGCCCTAATTTTTTTAATTTTTTCCTAACCCCTATACCTTCGGTAGTCATCATTAATACATCTCTAGATCCGTATTAGCCATACCACAACCTAGCCAATGAACTTACACCGAAGCAAGGTATCAACTACATTGAAATTGATCTACCCTTGCTAATATAAGATTTTGTTGTGTGTGCAGATGGAAATCATACAATAATGAAGGGGATCTAGAAGGAACACTTGGAATGGAGCAGTGCTGGAAGCAGCTATGCAAGGAGCAAGATCGATGGTGCACTTACTGATGGACAACGAAAGACACAATCTTGGCATTAGTAGCAGCACGACTTCTTCTCTCTTCTCTTTTCTCTTAGCTACCAAATGAGGCCTGATGTCAATGTAATAAGGTGTTCACTCTTGTTGTCATGAACACCAGTTTGTTGAGTCTTGTAATGATGATCCATTCACATGTCATCCCATTAGTTTCCATTGAGTCAATAATCCCATACCTTCCTGATATTATTGTAATGAACTTGAGGATGAGTTTTCATTTAGTCATGGGGGTATGATGGGACGTGATATCGCATGGGCCATGATATCGTGGCCATCGCGATATCACATCTTCCCCTGCGATATCACGTACGTGATATCATGGTGTGCCATCATATCTATAAATAAGAGGCAGCTCTCCCTTGTTTCCTCATCCTAGGCTAGACAGTAGGGAAACTCTGGTAGATTGATCACTCTAGAGATAGAATATTTTCCATGTGCTTGCAGTAGGAGTCCCAAAGTGAACGGATCTTTATTCAAGCAAACATTGTACCTAAACACAAGTTTGTGTACGACAATAAAGATGAGCTTTTTGGATAAACCTTACAGCGCATGGAATAGGATTTTATTATTGTTATTTATTACCTATTATTTATTACTTGTTATTTACTATTTTCCTTCTCAACCCTTTTCTCCTAGTTAAGTGCCTCAGTATGACCACTTCGAGCACATGCGTTATGCGTGGTGATCCCAACAACGATTAGTGTTTGGTAGCCACGGTTGCATCGGTTCAAGGTGTTTACGATAAGTGGGAACGAATGTTGATGCTAGGTAATTTAGACTTAGTTCATTAGTTAGAGTTAGGAATTAGTCTCTCTACCCTTCATCTCATTAGCATAGGAGAAAAAACATAAAAATACTATAAAAATCATATACCTCAGACTTACTTAACCATACACCGTGACAACTACAAGTAAGTCTGGGAAGACAATGAATGATTAACCCTAAGTGTTCCATGGGGCATGTAGGCACTTAGTCTATGGAGTTCAACTGGATCGCGCATGCTATGATCATATTCGTATGGTTGAGTGTAGGGGTATATCGCCACTCATCAGATGTGTACAAGCTCTTAGCCTCTTTCACAAGTATTTGTGAGAACCATTCAACTTTTTCCAATCACTTTCAATATTTTATAGGATTCAAGCATTGTGGAATGCTTAGAGGTGGTGTTGTGGATTAGCATTATAACCAACCTCAAATCTGAGCATGTTATTCATATCAATCCATTTGATATGGCTATCCCTCACATGTCTAGTTGAAATATGTAGAGCTTCCTAGATGTTGATCATGCTACGGGTTGCCATTAGAGGTTCATCATCATGATCAAGTTCATGTGCTCTATTGTAGCAATACTCCCTTCTATGCTCATACCTTTCTTGGTCTTCTCTCATATCCCTGCATCTTCTTCATTCATACCCTTCATCTTCCTCATCTAATTTCCTTTGGTGATAGTCAAGGAGATCATGAATTCTTCTTTCCTTCCTATCATGGTCTTGGTATCTGAGCATCCTCCTATTAGAGTTCATTGAAGATCATGAGGATGAGGATGAGGTAGTAGGAGAATGGTGTTGACTTGTCCTCCTTTCATGAATCTAGTATTCTTCTCTATAGGATCCAAAAAAAAAACCTTGGCCTTGAGTCTTGCTTATACTTTGAGTTAGTTGCCTTCCTCTTAGATGTCTCTACTAGGGTGGAATGTAGTTGAACTTTAACAAGTTCCTCTTGTTGGATGATAGGTGTCTATGAATGGACTTCATGATTTTGGTGGAGTTGCTTAGTGATGAATGCATCACCATCAGGCTCTTCTAAGAAAATAGAAGAGTTTAGTGTCTTTCCTTTATTTTGAACATGTCTAATTTTCATGGAAGCATCTCTCTTTATTTTCTCCTTAGTGGGCGAATAGGTTCATGTCATGTATTTAGTCATATGATACCCATCAAGTGCCTTAGATTCATGCTTCTTAGAGTTGTCTGAAGCATAATGGGTGCTGAGAACTTTGGAGGTAGAACAATGTTACCTTGGAGATCTCTCCACCTTAGTTGTCTATCTTGGTGAAAGATGAAAGTAAAATTAGGATAATAAGGATCATGATAAACATATGAGATCCTTTCTTACATTGGCATACTCCATTCTTCTTCATCACTAATTCTATCATTGCCTCATTTTGTTTCCTTGGGTAGTGATGAAGTTTTCTTGTTTGAAGTCATGTTTTGGTTTTAAGATATTGGATTAAGTGTGCTTAATTATTTAGGTTATGTATTTTAACTTTGAATTTTGATATAACAAACTATATGAAATCAATTACTCAGCATACATTGACTTGTCCTTAGCAATGGTGCTAATGATGAGTGGTGGAGCAATTCAACACCCAACCATACAAGTCACAGGTGTTCACATATGACCAAATTGTAATCCGTGGATAAGGCAATGTAATTATGCTAGCAATTGGTTCAAGTTTAAAATTGTTGTCTTTCCACATGGAGCTAGTGAAGTCTATGTGTATGGTTTAGCTCACTATCAAGTATATGATACCTAATGTTGTTGGGTCATTCGTACTCCTAGAAAACATAATAAGATGAAAATAGTTGTTAATTATAAGTCTAAGTAATTGTAAGAAAGTAAATATAACTTAGCCTAATGTGATTGATATATGGTCCTGGTCTACCATACATGCCTTGGACTCATGTAGTCATCATTGGGATTACCAAGTGATATTACTACTGAGTGAATCAAGTAATGCCACTACTAGGTTACCAAATAACTACACTTAGTGCTTAAAAGTAATCATATCCATATTGCTTACTTTCAACATGTAAAATAAAGTTCTTGTAAAGGAAATGATTAACTAAGAAAACAAGAAATTTTATTCTAAATAAATAGAAAGAAAAATAAGTGGATGTTGTAATAATGATAAGCAATCTAGATCTTTATTGTTGATCATGAACCATGTCCAAGTACAATTCACTCAAATAAAGACACCATAAAATCACTTAGCACCACATTGTAGGCATACACTTCTAAGTGCTAAAGACTAAATTCACAAAAATAAATTGAAAGAGTTTCACGACTATGGAATGAGATCTATTGTGAATCCATGCACCTATGTGATGTATTTATAGGCTGGCATGTACCCCACGATATCACATATGTGATGATGTAGCTTATGATATGATATCAGATCTACAATATTGTAGTCCTACAAAAATAAAATTTATCAATTACCAAGTTCCTTAGAGTACATGTTTTAAAATAATAAGAAACTAGTAATCATCAATGTCCAACTTAGTAAGGGCAAAAAATAGAAGTTGATAAAGATGGTTAACAAATGATTAATAGCCTTTTCTTGGACATATGATGAGATAATAAAAATTGATCTATGCATATGCAAACACAAGATCTATATAAACTCTATCATCAAGTCCAAGGGATAGTCACAATGGAGGTTAAATCCAAAGCTGAATTAAGTTATTATAAAGAAGGTAGAAATGCTCCTTAAAAATGAATTTATCTATCCTATGAAAAATAGTGAGTGGGTGAGTTCAATTATCATTATGCCTAAGAAATATTAGCAATGGATAGTGTACATTTATTTCAAGTTGTTGAATATGATCACTTTCAAGGATCACTTTTCTTTGTCATTTGTGGATTATGTGTTGGAAACTATTGTAGGACATAAATACTATAGTTTTATAGATGGATACAATGGTTACAATCTGATTTAGATCACTCTAAAAGACCAATCCAAAACACCATTCACAAGTTCTTGGAGGACTTTGCATATAAAAATATGTCCTTTGTTCTATGCAATTCTCCTACTAATTCTTAATGCCTAATCCTTAGCATCTTTTAGCAGCAAACTAACAATAGTGTAGAGAGCTTTATGGATGACTTCTCCACCTATGATGTTGATTTTGAACAAAAATTGGATCATATTGAGTAGGTTTTAAAATGATGCATGGATACTAATCTTAAGCTTAATTGGTAAAGGGGCCATCTGATGGTTTGGTAAGGCATTATCTTTGGGCAGTAGATTTGAAATAAGGATATTAAGATAGGCATAGAAAATATTTTGAGTGATGTAAGGAATTGCAAGGAAATCATGAATCATCAAAGATGTTAGATCTTTCTTTGGACATACTAATTAATACATGAGATTTATTAAGAATATCTTCAAAATTACCAAGCCATTAAGAAACCTAACCAAGAAAGATGTGTCTTTTGAATAGACCAATGGATGCAAACATGCATTTCAGCTCTTGAATAAAAGCTTATGGAAATACCAATTATACAAGTACTAGATTAGTCTAAACCCTTTTACATTATAGCATATGCATCCAATTTTGCCTCATGAGCAATACTCATACAGTTGGATAGTAAAAAATATCCATACTACATCCGCTATGCAAGTAGAAGCATTGCAAATGCACAGCTCAACTACACCACAATAGAAAATGAACTAATGGTAATGACTTATGCTCTTGAAAAATTTAGGCACAATGTTCTTGGATATTCATTGTTTATTCATATTGATCATAGTGTTATTCATTTCTTGATGAATAAACCAATGGTGTGGCCATGTATCATATGATGGTTGGTGGTCCTATAGGAATTCATTCTTACAATGGTGGAAAAAAAGAAATTGATAATATAGTTGCAAATCATATGTCGTAGTTAAGATAGGATAATCAAGTTGATGAAGATATTTTTTTAACAAATTCCCTAATGAGTTGCTTTTTGCTAAAGAAGCTATGACCTAATGGTAGGATATTTCTAGTTCATGGTATTTAGAGATGCACATCATTTCATCCATTTATATGAATGATGAAAATGAGATGGAGGAATGACTAGTAAGATGAAAGGACCCCAACAATGGATCTAGTCATTAGGGCCTTGTGATCTACAAGGAATTAACTTCATGGGTCTCATCTCTCCACTATCCAATGAAAATTCTTATATTACTATTATTGTTGATTACTATATCAAATGGATAAAAACTATAGTTGTCACTGATTGTACTTCACTACTATAGTTTAGGTTTTCCAAAAAAAAGTGGTAAATGAGTTTGGTATGCCTTTTCCATTAATTTTTGATAATGAAACACATTTCACAGGTATGACCTTTAGGAAGTTGATGCAATGCTTTGGGGTGGAGCATAAACTTAAAACTCCCTATTACTCCCAAGTCAATGGTTAGGTGGAGGTAAAAAATAGGGAGATTAAACAAATCCTAACGAGGATAATAAATAGATATAGGAAATATTGGAGCACCAAAATCAACAATGCCTTATGGAACTATCACTCCACATAAAAACTGATTATATTCTAATCTTCCTACAAGCTAGTGTACAACAAGTTATCCAAACTTTCAATTCAAACTAAACTCCATATACTAAACACTACATGTGACCTAAACCTAGACAACAACCTAACATAAAAATAATGACTAATGATCCTTAGTGTGCTAGATAAAATAGAAGGGTTACCCTCATGATGAATGAAGTGCACAAGGCATACAACAAGCAATGTCCTAACACTAAGATCTAAAAGGTCAAATTTCAACCAAGAGATAAGGCTCTTTATTGGAATCCCACTCATATACCTCAATGAAATTTTTTTTAAATTTCATGGAAGGGACCTTACATCAAATATTCTAATTTTCTTTTGAAGCCATGAACATTTATCATCAAACCGACCTAAAAAAGCATATCTTAGTTAACATGCAACACATAAAACATTTTAATGAATTCCAAGTAACTAGGGCCCATAATAATACCTAAACACAAGGTCAAGCTTGCTCCATTTTCCAAATCTCCTACTTCCAACTAAGTCATGATGAAGATAACAATCTAACCTAACATCTTGTGAAGGCACTATCATTTTTATGTACAAGTCAACCTTGTTATTGGAACTATGTTCTATACTAACGATTTATTAGGTACATGATGGTACAAGATAGTGAGTCCATGACATTCATCTCTTTGTTTCTATCAATAAGAGGTCCACATCATGGATGTAATGTGGTTCTTTCAAGTTAAAACTATGATTAATTCATGATCTTTCTACCTGATGAAAAGGGAATGGACCAAGAGGAAATAGAAAAAAGTGTGTATTATCAAGGGGATTTATTGATTCTCTAAGCTTCTCTTATGAGCTCCATCATGTTGTGTGGGTGTATCATTGCTCATGTTATAGTTTTAAATGAAAGCATGTTCTATGATAAGTATGATCTCCACTTTTTTTTCTTAAAAAAGGAAGATAGCACATCTAAAGATTTCTTGTGAATAAGCATCGGTTATGGGGATAGAAAGACATGTTATGCATGAAGGTACTTCTCTAACCAAAGCAAAAATCTCTTTCAATAAATTATAAACCATGAAGTTGCTTCGCTACTAATCTTTTATTGAGTAATGGTATACTCTCATAGTTGTAGGGGTATCATGATTGTAAGTTTGGACTGACATAATGTGATGTCACTAATGCAAGTATGGACTTGATCTAGAATCTAGATGGAAAGGTATTTTATTCATTTTAACCACATCCTCACATAAAAGAAATGGAGGGATGCATGAGGTGGTCTTACTTCTTTACACAATTACTTACCTAATTATCTTGATAGCATGGCACAAAAACCTAACACATAGCATTAAATTATACATCATGATTGACAATATTATTAATAGAAGCATACAAAAAATTCATAAAAAATAAGGAAAATGACTCAAGAAAAGAGAAAAATATTAAGAAATGGAAAACATATGAAGAATCAAAAAATTTTGAAAAAAATAGGAAAATGATAAAAAATTGTAAAACAAAAAAGGTGAAAATACTCATTAGTTCTTAAACCAGGATGGAGCATCTCCCCCACAACTAATCTTATGGCCAAACATTTGGGAGATGGGTTGTACAATCCCCTAGTTATACACCATCGGTTTCCCATCTATCACCATTACTGATTTAATTAATCATGTGGTAACAAATCTAACATTGTTAATAGTATTTTTTGGATAATTTGGAGATGTATCTTCATCTAGACTTGAAGGTATTTCCATTTTGGGGGATCCATATGTGTTTTCGTCTTCTTCTTTATTTTCTATTTTAATTTCTAGGTCTTCATGTTTAAGATCATTTTCTAATGTATAATCAGAGTGTAAGATATATGTATCTAAGTCCTCTATTTGGTCCGTTTTCTTAAGTCTAGAACTAATAAGAAAATCGGTTACCTCCATGCATCTTTGAAATAATTTTATATTCTCATTTTTAGGCCACTGGGTATCTTTTGGTTTATTGGCTACCATGTAGATTGGTTTTTGCTCACACATTTTCACATGAACTTTGTTGTGGGTTGTGTTAATATTTTGGATCTAGCCCACAACTGCACCATTTACTATTAGTAGTGATGCATGGATTCTTTTGTCTCTTCATAGTGCTACATTCATCACTTCTATTAGGTGTTGGAGTAACAACAGATGTTGGCCCTTACATAGGATTAGAAGACATTGATTGTGAAAGGAATGGTGTTGTAATTGTTTGGAATTATGTTGGTTTGGATGAGTTAGTAGGTCCATCAGTGTTGTGCTTATGCATAGGAACCATTCTAAAGAAATAACATTTCTGAGATTGTGGTGGAGATCTACTGGCATTATCATTTCTATGTATGTTTGCAACACAAGTGGCATTCTCTCATTGATTTCATGGTGCTAAACCTTCTTATGTTGCTGGTGTGACATATGGTGGAGGGAAGTATGAGAATGTTAAGGATATGATGAAGGATGAGAGGTGTGAGATGGTGATCTCATAGAAGATGTTGTAGGATGACGATATTTGGGAGAGTGGTATTAGTGATTTGAGGTAGATGAAGTAGAATCAATTGTGAAAATAAGTTATTGAATGTAATATTTGTAAGGGTCCAACTAGTAGTAAGGATACTATTGGTTTGATGATGGCCTCCCCCACAACTATGGGTTTTTCCATTGCAATTGATGATAGTGGTTTTTAGGTTGATAAGAAGTCCCACTAGGATAGCACAGTTGGTTGTAGGACTATCTATAATTATCTTGTGAGTAAGGTAATTTCCTATGCATTTACTTTTGTACAAACTTTGGATTCAATGAAAAATCCCAATACTCATGTATATGTAACATGACTAGGTAGTAGCCCTTTAGATGGTCATATATGCAGATGTCACATCCATCATCTTCTTCGTGATTAAGTCTATAACCTCTTCTTCTACAACCATTTCCCCTTTTTGGTGATTAGTGTTCTTAGCTATCTCTCAGTCCCTTTTCCTCCTTTTGTTATGGTCACTTGATTTGTTTTGCATTACTCTCTCCTCTATGATTTCTATGCAAGTTGTAACTTTCTTATTTATTCATTCTAACATCTTATCTAGCTTTGCTTCAAGCTCATTGATAGACTTTTGTATTAGCAAGGTTTGTTGTGAAATCACCTCATTGAGAACTACCTCTTTTTCCTTATCATAGATGTGGATCCTTTTCTTTTGAAGAGTTGGGTCCCAGTTATTTTCCTCTACATTCATTCATTTACATAGCTCTCCTTCTTATTTTTCCACCCACTCAATTAGCCTTTGTATTTGATGGACTTTCAGTTCATATAACTAACCTTGGGCATAAATCCTAAGGGTCTCCCTCGTTTCATTACGAAGCCCATCTATGATGTGGAAAAGTTACTCTTTTTGAGAGAAATCATGATTGGGAAATATATGTAGGAGTGAATAGTATCTATCCAATGCCACATCCAAGGGTTCATGATTTTCTTGCTTCCACCCTTGGATTTGTTTTCTTAGGTTGGACACTCTCACATAGGTTTGGTATTTTTTGTTGAAAATTTCTAGCATTATGGATTACTAGTGGGTGAAACTTGGTTCCAATGATCTATACCAACTTTCAGCTTCATCTATTAGTGTCCTAGGGAAAAGCTTAAGCTTTTATCACTTATTTTTGATATTTTGAAAGGCACAGGCATCATGGAAGGCTTGTAAGTAATGTTGTGGATTAGAATTATAGCCTCCCCTAAATTTAGGAATGTTGTTCATATCAAGCTATTTGATGTAGGTGTTCCTTTGATGCCTTTGGGGTATTTGAACTACCTTTCTAATCTATGTCAAGCCCCTAGTATCCAATAAGGGTTCATCTATACTAGACACATCATGATGCTAATCTATATTTCCATCCATTTGATTATGATGATCTTGTCTATGCTCATTTTAATATCTTTTATTTTTCACTTGGGTTCAATTTCTATCTTTATTTTGACCCCATAGTGGAGCACTATCTCTATACCTATGTTCATCTTTGTTAGAACTAGACATTGAAGAGGAAGAGGAAGATGAGGAACTGGGAGAATCGCTATAGATCCTATAGTTCTTCCCATGGTCCCTTGATTTATCTTATTTAGGTTTAGAGGAGGTCTTAGGCCTTGAGGCTCTACTTGATCTAGGACTTACTTCATCTCCTCTAGGATTATTTGACTTAGGTGAACCTAGTCCTTGAGTGTAGTAAGAGTGAAAATGAACATATGAAATCCTTGGCTGAGGTTGTTCACCCCAATTCTCTTCAGTGTAGATGCTATTAGTTCTCAAATGAATGTTCTCATCATACAATGTATTATTGGTCTTATGTGAAGAAGACATCATTTCAACATGTGTGACTTAAAATAAAATATTAATATTTTCTAAAAGATAAATTTTTAATACCTTTACGGAAATTGTTTAAAATATAAAAATCTAGATAACTAGCACCATCCCTAGCAACGATGCTAATGATGAGCGGAGAGGTACCCCCTATGTCCAACCATATGGATCACAAGTGTTCACACATAATTTGGTCAAATTCCATGGATGGGAATAGTTGTGGCATGTAGATTGTTATGCCTTAATCACAGTTCATTATCTTCCCACTTGGACTAGTGGTAGCTTTATCATGTATGATTTAGTCCAAACTAAGGCATATGATTGTTGATGCTGTTTTAGCCTTATGCTACTCCTAATGATAATAAAGAAATCAATTATTTAAACTAATTAACAATGGAAAGTAAAGTCTAAACTAGCCTATGGACAATGAGTGTCTATTCCTAGATTGCCATACACATCTTGAACTTACGTATCCACTATTGGAACTACCAAGTGCTATGCTACTAGGCAAACCAAGTAATAACGCAACTAGGGTTACCAAGCGAATACGTGTTTACACTCAAAACGAGTCGCACTTATTCTGCCAATTCATTAACATGGATGTAAACATAAATATTAATTAAGTACATAGAATATAAATTACATTATAAGTAAATTTAATCTAAGTTAAAGTGATGCAATGAATAAGAATCAATCTTGATCTTATTACCATCCATGGAATGTGTCCAGGTACATTGCCACTTGAATAAGATGTTGTACAACTAACTCAAATCCACACTGTGAACACTCATCGACTATTTTCTAAGACTATGGAATAAAAATAAAAGAGTTTAGCTACTCTATTGATAAAGACCTATTTTCAAATCATGCACCCAAACACTATATTTATACATCGACACACATCTTACGATATTGGATATCCGACATCACTTCTTGGGCCCTGATATCATCTGATATCAGAGCTAACAAAAATTAACTTTTTTTAACTTTTAGATTAAACAAATGTGACAACATGCATTGAGGCATCTACCTTAACATTGCTATGTCAACTTAGCCAATTGATGCTTCATTAGGAGTTAAGCTTTATATCATGGGGTTACCAAATATCAATTTCTCAACAAGTCAAACACCCCACATGTAGTTAAAATATAACTAATACATTAATTATTAATAAAAATTAAAATTAAAAAATTTAACTATCTTAGGGATTTGAATCCTAAACATCTACAACTACTTAATGGCCTTAGAGATACCTTTTTTGAATTAAAGTTAACAATGGATGATTGATAGGAAACTACATTTAGGCCCATATAATAAAAACTAACCCATTATCATTCATGTGATTATAGATGGATCCTAAGCAAGGTCTATAAGAAAGTGGACCATCACAACCTAAGGAGAAGTGCCTAAGGAAAGGGTGAGGACAACAACAATAATAATAGCAACAAGCTACCACGGCAATGCATACCACTAGATCATTGCGGGAGGAACTAGAGGTGGAATATGTTTGATAAATTTCCATGACTAAAACTAGATAGTCTAGGTAAGATGAAGTGCCTAGACCCAAGCCAAACATGGAAGTGATCTTAACAGAGGCATGTCTGAAAAATTCTATAACAAGGAGATCCATAACATAGTTCTTCAGGAACTAAACTTTGGACCATTTCTTGAGTTTGCATCTAAGGAGGTTTGGGCCTAGTTATAGATATTCTTATTATGATTTACCATTTCCACTAGTGAGGAATGGTACTTACAAGAAATGTAACTCTTCTAAAATAATTGCTAACAATATGTAACAGTTAATATTAAGGACATCATCATTTTCTACTCTATGAAAGCCATAGTTAGAGCCTTTGGATTATCCAATGTTAAGATAAAGCAAGGGGTCCACCTAGGCGGATGCAGAAGTCAAAAAGCACACACATAATAATGCTATAGGGTGGATTGTAAGGAGTACGATACCCTCATTAAGGAAAAAAGAATTTACTTCAAGATTGTGGTCTACCACTTGAATCCCACAGTGTGACCAAGCAATATTACAATCCTCTCTACCCAAGCATGCCTTGTTTTAAGCTAGAAATTTTCAATCAAATTACTATAGTTGATACTTCTTGAACTTAAAAAATGCTTCAAAGAAAATAAAAAGGATAGAAAGATACTTCCCTTTTCATGCTTGATCAGAAAATTATGCAAGAGAGAAGGGATAGCTCGCTATGCCAACAACATAATCCCTAGAGCTCTTGCTATATCATGGAAATAGATAATGAAAGATAAAGATTATGATAAGTTCCAAGAGGAAGCATCACTACCATTGCCAGCTATGTAATAAACATCCATAGTTGATGAGAAACTAAGGAAACTTTGGAAGTAGCAACAATAGCATGCGTTAGGAAGATATGGTGAGCGATCAATTTACCATTTGATCATAAGCTACTTGAATGAGATCATAAGGACCATTAGAAAGTTAATAGATGAATTAAGCAATTTTTTCTCCTCAAAACAAGCCTAGGCTATTGTTCATACTAATCCTGATGCAAGGGAAGTCACATTATCTTTCCATGTTTAGTAGTTTCAAAAAATCTTAAGTAATGCCACATCCTTCTCTATTGTTTTGATGGAGGAGGAAGATGCAACAATCTTGGTTATGCCATACAAGGGTTGGGAGACAATTGTTGAGATGATTGATGATAGAGTAGGTGAAGCTTTGATGGCTCTTACAACATTTATACAAGATGTTATTGCAATAATAGATATCCAAGTGTTTGCAAGAGCCGAAGTATGAGAATGATAAAAACACAACATGAGGAGGCACTCAAATGATCGGTGGGATCTAGGCAACTACTTTTAGAAATTTTTAATATTTTAGAAGATATTTCTACCACCCAATTAGAATTTCTAGAGGAAAGGAACAAGCTCCTCATCACATAAGTGCAACTAGAAGAAGCTAACAACATTAATCAAAGGTTGGTACTAAATGTTGCTAATTAAAGAGCCTACTTATTTAATCTTACCACTTTATGGCTTGAGTTGTTGAGGGATGAACCTTTCTACAACATTTAGGAGAAATTGAAGGAGGATAAAAATGTCAAAGAAAGTGTACTTTGGGAAGAATTATTGTTGGAAAACATGCTTATTTCTACAAATAATGACCTCTTCCAAGTGTGCAAGGAGAACAAGTTGTTGATCAAAGAAAACTAATGCCTACTGAAGGTAGATATACAAAAGAAATAATTGGTAGAATACCTTAGATAGTACTAAGAACAAATTACCAAGGTGAACTAGGATGTAAGGAGGTTGATCATAGGAGACCAAAATTTATTAATGGATGAGATGCATGCCATACATCTAAAGAAAACCATTGAGATCACCACTTAGAAAAATGAGACCTTGAATTATGAGAAGGTGAAAAATCATTACAAGTAAGAGGTAGAAATGGTTGAGGAGATGAATGATGAGGAGATAGATTTAGCTAAGGTAAAAATGAATAATACCTTTCAACAATATGGTAATGCAAGACAATCGATGTTTGATGGGTTAAATGCCTATAATCAAGTGAAATTTTGCATGAAGGAGCCAAAAATTGAAGAAATGATAGAATATAAGTGGTTGGCAAAACTTCAATATGAAAACCTAGTAATGTTGACTATAGGGTGGCTAAGGTTAGAATTGGAAAAGTAAGTCAAAAGCTCTTACCTCTTGTATGAGGTAAATTATTTGAAGTAGCAAGAGAGCAGCCAAGGTTACTAGTTAGACTAGGTAGGAAGAGTGTCAACAAAAACCATAGGAGCCTTCACCTCTTGGCAACACATGAAACATCTACTTTAGTCTAGTTCTGTAAATGACTACTAGTCAATTTTTGTTAAGTATCCAATTTTGATGAACTTCATTTTAATCACTTGAATAATTTTTTAATGTTGCACTCATGCCTTACTAAGTCTTTAGTGACTAAGTGAGTTCCATACTCCCCCAAATTTTGTAAACAAATTGGTCCCATTTTTGTTTACTTGAGTACAAGTTTTCATTTAGTCATGGGGGCATGCTAAAAATTAAATTAGTTAGCTATGTTAATAGGTGATGCATCCCTTAATGTGTTGACATAATCTAATGCTTTGCCTATATAAATGCACATACCCATCACATTTATGATACCTTTTCGTTAGTAGCATAGACATACTCTTGTAGTTTTCTTTCACAAAAGTTAGAATTTTATCCATTTGAATGCTTGCAATGTGGATTAATTTAGTTGTATGGAATTTTAGTCAAGTGCATCATGTACCTAGACACTTATGCATGACAAAAATAAAGTTGAGACTAGTTCCATCCATTGTAGCATTTGGGTTAGCATTACTTTACTTTTTAGGACTTTATTCTTGATGCATTTTATTTTCTTACACTTAGTAATTAAATATTTCATTTGGTAATAGTGATTTAGTACAATCACTTTGAGCATAATATATTAGCGTTTGGTAATCCCAATGGTGGATACTTGGTACACCTAGTAGTAAACATTTGGTAATCCATCAACATTAATATAATTTTAGAATATGCACAAAAAGCAAGCACAAATGCTCAATGCTTAAGCTAGTCTAGACTTTGTTTACATTCTTAGTTAATTAGTGTAATATTTTAATACTTTATCTTTTTAATATTTTAATAATAATAAAATTGTCTTATGCCCAAATCACAATTAACCATAGCACTTGAACCAATGCAAGGTTTGGTGGGGGTGAGGGGAGGATTAGTATCGAATCCCAAAAAAAAATGAATAATAATATTTAAAAAAATTTAGAGTACATGAGGTCATCAAAGAGAAAGTCTAAAGAAAAAGCCCAATGGTTTTGGGGATGTCTTTTTAGGTTTTCATCCTTACAGCCAATCCTAAAAAACCTTCCCTTTGGGGTAGGAAAAGGTACATAATTTGTGACTAAAAAGACAATAATCAATGATCTCATGCTTATTTATCTATGACATCATGCTAGTATAGGTCCACAAAATTTGACTAGATTGCATATTAATGTTTCTAATATGTATGGTTGGGCATAGGGTCTACTCTATTGCTCATCATTTATCATACAATAAGATAATTACTTAAGGAACTTCTCTTTCACATTTTAAGTTATTCATAGATAATAATGAATTTTTCTTAATAATATGAATTAATTTATTAAGTTTTTCACTCTATTCTTTATTCAAATTGAACTTATGG
Source organism: Gnetum montanum (assembly GCA_015680685.1). Classification (NCBI taxonomy): domain Eukaryota; kingdom Viridiplantae; phylum Streptophyta; class Gnetopsida; order Gnetales; family Gnetaceae; genus Gnetum; species Gnetum montanum. Next base: position 645,515 of record MNCI01011741.1, read on the forward strand.
TTTGTACAACTATAAGCCACATGTTCTAACCAAATGATATATGTGTAATATATTTGTACAACTCATAGATTGTATGTTTATTAAGGGTGTTGGAACCTAAAAGAATGATTATAATTACATCCCAATATATATAACGAACATAATGTTTTTGAAAAAAAACTATATAATAATATAATAATGCTTGAAGTACCATTTAAACTAGCAATCTCTTAAGTCAAAATACTTGTATTTGAGCTTGGGTACAACTACTTGAAAGAGGTTAGGCTTTAACTCATCCATTGACCCTCCTAGGACCTTGTCTTGGCATGATGAGTATTGAGCCTTTACTTGATAATCATTATCCTATACAAAAACATTCACCCAAATACTAATATAAAGTTTTGAGGTGGGTTGAAGTAAATACCTCAAAGGGATCATATTTTTAAATTACATACATTTCGGTGTAAAGCCCTTTTCATGGCCTTCAATGGATTAACAGGTCAAAAATTCTACCTTACAAGTCATATGTCCCCTTTCACCTTATGTACAACTAATCAAATGTCCTTCAATGATGTAATAAGCATTGGCACAAACAAGAGTCGACACAATTATGGATCCCCCTCTTCCAACGTATTTGGAAACTACTGACCCTCCCTAAAAATAAGTAGTCCCTCTAGTGTCTCCTCCACAAGGGTCTACCAATTGGCATACTTTTCAAACATCTTGGGATTCATAGTCCCAACTACCCTCTTTGTGATGGAAAAGATGATTCTATTCATCTATTTTGGCATTACCCCTTCACACAACATGTGTGGACATGGGTTTCCATAGTAATTCCATCATGTAAGCTATCTCCAAATGTTGTTATATTCAAATTTTTAGCCACCATCTCTACTAATTTTAAATTTCTGTGGAAAGTAATTAGACCTATTATTTTATATTATATCTGGAGGTGTAGATGCAATGTTATCTTTCAAAGGATTGATCATTCTAATACTTGTCATCTCACAATGATGGAGAAATTGTAGATCTTCCAACTCATTCATTTCCAACTCCAATCTCAAGCATCAAAGTTCAAAATAGATATTCATTAGGTGATCCCTCTTTTGTAGCCTTGGGGAAAACTTGTGCATTCAAGCAACACTCTTCCATAGGAATCTCTACATCGTTGCTTCCATTCTCAAATTTGAATGGAGTCACTAGATGGGAATCTCTCTATCTTTTATTGAGCACTCTTTTCCTCATCTCTATTTATGCCACTCCCTCTTGTAGTGGGCCGGTTGGTCTTGGTAGATGGTAGTTCCCCAAATTGGGGTTTCCCTTTTTGTGAATAGTTATTTATGAAGATGTTTCCTAGAGTCTTGTCCCTAGTTTTTTTTAGTTTCCATTTAATTCTTCTTGTGACTTCTTGTGGTCTATGTACTTGATACATTTTTAATATTAATAAAACTTCCTTTCGGGTCCGACATCCCCCCATATTTTTAAATTAAATTACTAATGATAGGTTGCTTAAGTGCTTAGCTCATTGTCTTATTAGGTAAGGAGTTACTAGTTTGAATCACACTTGAGGCCTTGTTATATTTCTTTATAATTCTTTGAAAGTCTCTCTAAGCTATATCTTCAGATGTATGTATAGTCATTCTTTGAATTGAACTTTAAAAGTTCAACTTACATAGTTAAAGAAAGAATCTCTATGTTATTTGTTTTTCCATTTCACTTGTTTAATTCTTCATAGTATTCATACAAATTCTACATAAATTTAGAAGGCCATATTTTTATTTCATGAACATCAACATAGGAAGCAATGTGTTAGATTAGCAAAATAAAATTTTGTCTTGACTATGGTGGACTATGGCTTAAATTTTTTGGAGAAAGTAGGATACATTACATTTATGCTTAAAAGAAAATTGAACATAAATTTTTAATTTTTAATTTGAACAAAAGAGAAATATTGTAATAATAGAGTTACTAGATTTATATTTTAGTGCTAATGCTAATCTTATCTCACAAGTTTGACTTCGAGTACTAATATAATGTTTGGTGAATTTAATTAGAATGAAAATTTAAAAGTCAGTTTTTATATGAAAGTTTTAAAGATTTTATATTTAAATAAAATATCAACACTAGAAAAGTAATTTAAAATTTTCACTTATCTTAAGGTAAAAATTAAAATAAAATTTCAAACTTTCACATTAAAAAAAAGATGGAAAGTGTTAATTATTGAAATTTCTTGGTGAACATGAAGTTTAGTGTTGTGAATTTTCTCTTTCCAATTGATAGAATTAGTATATTTAATATTGTGATTTCATAGAATTAATTGAGAATTAGAGTTATTAAGGTAAAGAATTGATGTTTTCATATTGGTAATAGGCATTAATAAAAACTGATATTTAAATTATATTTTTATAAATATTTTATAAACTTTCTTTTATTCACATTCCACATGCATGCATCTGCATCACTCCCAAAAAATGCCCATGGTTCCCAAACTTGTTTGGCATTCCCAAGCTCCTGCGGTCCCAACCATTGTGAAACATAGGAAAACACCAATGAAGAGAGCACTGTTTCTAAGATTTAGTGAATCTTCCACAATGCATATTGCTAATCTTTTCTTGTTCTCACCCACCTCCTTATTGCCTTAGCATTTTTTTTGGGATGATGATGCTGCATGCAATACCTTGTTTGAGTTGCATTAGGGTCTCAAATCCTTTTTCATCTTGCAAGTGTTGAAAATATCCATCTTTTTAGTTGCCAAATAGACGATCATAGTAGTCTCATTCCATGTTATGTTGGACTCTCCTTGCTAACTGTTGGGCGGACCGTTGAGTGGCGGTTCACCTGGTTTCCTCTGTTGCACATGGGGCTGCGCTATGGTCTCCAGGTCACGGGCTCCGTGTGAGCTGCTATGCTGCACTGCAGCTCCTCAGGTTTGGCTCGGCTATCTGCTGTGCCTGGCTCTTCAAATTTTGGTCTCAGTTTTCTGCTACGGTTTTTTTTGCTGTCGTGGTGCGCTAGGATTCTGGCTTCCTGGGCTGCTACTACGCCGTGTTCTAGTGGTTGTGGCTCTTCCTCCTGGTAGTGGCCATCTCCGATTTGTTGGGATTTTTTTGCTTCTATGAGGCTGCATGCACATTGGTGGTGAGGGTTTTCTTGCAGTCTGGGTTGCAGAACGGTGCCAGAAAGTGCGCAGCCCAAGGGTGGGCAAGTCTTAATGATGGATTCATCAGGTTCTGCTTTTCCTCAGGGAAGTTCATCTCTCTCACCTCAAATTGATTTTCTTTTATCGGATGATATATTTTAAGTAGTTTCTCAAGATTTTGCATCTCATTTTATTTTTTTTCAAATTGTGGGATTTTTACCAAGGTCCCCAGGTTTAAACAATCATGTCCATAGCCTCCTTTAGCCCCATGGCATTCAGGTTTCTCATGCTCGATACTATGCTCATCATTTCATTTTGGTAGAATTATCTGATGCCTCTCAGGTCGAAAAGGCTCTCTCTCAAAAACATTTTCCAATAAGGAACGCAACCCTAATCTCACGCACCTGGAGTTTTGACTTTAATGTCAACAACCTTGCCTTTAATATAATTCCTTGTTATGTGGAACTGCCCAATCTTCCACTTATTTTCTCATCTTTTGAGAGGGACATTGTGAGCACCTTGGGCCCTATTATTTCCGATCATTGTACGGTGATCAATGGAACTCAAATTCACCATTATTGTATTGAATTGGATATAGCTCTTTGGAAGACCTCATTAACCCTAGCTACTGGTGGAAAACTCTTCACCCAAAAAGTGAACTATTTTTACCTTCCAAACTCATGTAGCTATTCTCACAAGGCCGAGCATCATATCTTATCATGTCCTATTCTAGCCAGGAAGGAACAACCTATAGCATCTCAAAAGACTAGTTCCCTAGTCCCACCATTACACCCACCCTCAGTACCCTTTAAATTTGGATCTCCTCCCCCCAAAACTCCTCAATCCTCCTCTCAGTCTAGCCCCTCCAAGCTACAGAAAAAATAGTTAGGTTCTCACACCTCCACCCATGTCATCCCTTCAAATGTTGTCAAGGACTTAGTCTCAGAGGATGAGTTTGTGGTGAGCAGTGAAAGGAAACAAGCCAAAGCTTCCTCTGGTTCTACTCCTCCCTCCTGTTTCTCTTGCCTACACACTTCCATGGCCCTTGTCCCTACCAACATCTCCTTTTCCCTCCTTTTAGGAACAAAGGAAACCAATACTTTGACTTCCGAACCTTCCATTGACCTCCCATCCAAACTACCCCTCGTTTCCCCATGAATCTCCTTTCTTGGAATGTTTAAGGCCTTACTAGTAGGCTTCGATGGAAGTGATCAGGAAACTTTATATCTAGTCTTAATATGGCCTTTGATTTTGTTCTCCTTCAAGAAATTAAGATCTCAGCCGACCTTTTATCCTATTCCACCCATTGGTTTCTTCCTCACTCCTCAATCCTAGCGACGTCCCATGCGAGTGGGAAAGGAGGCATGACCATTCTCCTCTCACCCTATTGGAAAAATAAAATCCTTCAAAGTGGTTTTGATTCTGGGAATAGATTTTCCTGGGCCACCTTCTCATCCCTGCATGGCCCTTTTGGCATTTTCTCGATTTATGACCCAAATGACTCCATAGAGCGGGCTCTCCTTTGGCAAGAACTTGCAACTTCTCTTCACCCAATGCCTTGGACTTTTGGGGGAGATTTTAATATGGTTAAATTTCCTCATGATAAGCTCAGAGGGGTGTTTCTTCAACTATGTAATCTCGAGTATCAGACTTGGTCCACCTTTAAGAAAAGATTTTACCTCTCAGATGGGGCAGACAACTCCACATGCGTTTCCCTCCATAGATTTACTTGGAGCAATCTCTATCTTGGGTAGGCTTGCATCTTCAGCAGGTTAGATAGGTTCTATTTCTCCACCCTTTTCTTTTGTCAAGCCTTCTTTGCCACTACGTTTCATCACCATGCCACCTTATCCGACCATCTTCCTATCTCCATATCTATCAAGTTTCAAGGTAGCCCTAACCAACAAAAATTCCATCTTTTTTGACTACACAACAACTGTTTTTCTTCCCCAACTATCCAACTTCTTCTATCAAACCTTTGAAATGCTAAACCTAGGCCCCTAAATCAGATGGGTTGGATTAATTGGTGGCATCGTGCTTCATGTCGAGTGCAAACCTTTGCTCGTTTGTATGATAAAATAGTGGTTGCTTGAGCCAAACATGAATACAAAAAAATTCACCTCACTACTAAACTAGCTTAAGATCCCTTCAATACTCTAGTTCATGAGGAGCTAGCTAGAGCACGTGTTGCCTTCCAACATTGGGAAGTGTACCGAGCACAAAGTTCCTTAACTAAAAGTAAGCTCACTTGGTTAAATATTCAAGATGAACACTGTAAGGAATTTTTTAAATATCTCAATACTGTTTCCCCTTCACATGCTATTGACAAAATCTCATGTGATGGTACCACCATTACTGACCACGATAGTATCCTCTCTTTTCTTAAGAACCACTACGAAACCCTTTTTGCAACTACCCCAATGGACATCTCTTTGTTCAAGGCTACCACCCTAGATTATCCTCACCTTATTAATCCCACTATGCTACAACATCTTGATGTTGATATCACTCTAACGGAGCTTCAAGAGGCCTGTTCCAAGTTAAGTTGGGGAAAGGCTCCTGGTTATGATGGGTTTCCCATATAATTTTTTCAAAATCATTGGGATTTGGTGGGAAAGGATCTTTTGCAGGTCATTAACAAGGCTCTCTTAACTGGTTCCCTTGGGCCCATTCTAAATCAAGGGGTAATTCGTCTCCTCCCCAAGTATGGGGATCTAGCCAATATCTCCAATTGATGTCCCATAACTCTTATCAATGTGGTGTATAAAATTTGGGCGAAGTGCCTTGCCTTATGGCTGAAAAAAATTCTTAGCCAGATCATATCTCCCCCAAAAATAGGATTTTTTCTTGGTAGATATATTTTAGACAATGTGGTCGTGGCGTGGGAAGGTCTCAAGTGGGCTGAGGATGATGGACAAGATATTCTCCTTGTGAAACTTGATTACGACAAGGCTTATGACAACATTAAGTGGGATTTCATCTTGCATACCATGAACAAACTCGATTTTGGACCTAAGTTCTTGCATATGGTGAAATGCTTATTCTCAGATGCTACTGCAAGAATTGCCACTACCTTCGGCATTACCTCTCCCTTTTCAATACATAGGTCTATGCGGCAAGGTTTTCCTCTTGACCCCTATCTCTTTATCATTGCATCAGACTTTCTTTGTCATCAAATTAACCTAGACATTCAAACTAAAGTTCTCACTAGGGTCTGCCTTTCTTCCTCTCAACAACAGCTTCTCAATATGCACTTCGCTGATGACTCCTTTTTTCTAGTTCAACACACAACCACCAATTTGCACTGCCTCTTATTAAGGGTGGAGCAATATTGCATACTCTCGGGCTCCACAATTAATTGGAATAAATACTCTATTTATAGCTTTATGGGAAATTACAAACATGTGACCAACTATAATTGGAAGCATCTTCAGGATCAAGACATCGTTAAGATTCTGGGAATCCCTTTCTGTTTTAGAGGTTCAACATCTATTCTCTGGGAGCAGGTTATTTATCAAATTCCAAAAGAAACTAGACAAATGGAAAACTAAACCTCTCACACTTGTGGGTAAATACCTTTTTTGTAAGTCCATATGCGCATCCACCCATGTGTATTACTCTTCATGCTGGGCCCCCTCCCAAGCTACCTACTAGAAGCTTGAACAGTTATTCCGTGACTTTATGTGGTCCTCCAAGGATTCTCAGAAAGGATTTCATTATGTTGCTTGGAATATTATTACTCTTCCCAAGAATAAGGGTGGCTTAGGTCTTTTGAACTCCTATAAGCAAGGAATTACCCTAGTTACAAAGTGGTTGGTACAACATTTAGATGCCTCAGATATTATAGGGACCCTCCTCCAATTAAGGCTTCATCAAGAATTTCCTAAAAATAAGCCCTTCTAGAAAGGCATCCATTTTTTCAATTGGATCCTTTCCCCCCTCAATATCATTCTTTTAGGATCTCATGTTTTCAAAAGCATCTGGAGGGCCTGGAAAATTCTACACACTCACATTGACTGGACTAACGTTAAGATCAATCCTACTATCCTCTCTAGAGTGTGTCCGTGGTGGTTACCTCTGTTGCCCACTGCCTTTGTTATCATAAATGCTAAGGTGGCTACCTCGTGGTATCAAAAGGGTGTCATTTCCTTGAATTGTCTTAGGCTGGCCAGTAGCTGGATTTTGGGGGTTGAGTTTAGCACTTTGTATGGGGAGTCAGCTGCAATGAACCATTGCCTAGTTTAGATTTACTCTTTTCTCCACGGTCACTGGCAACTTGATGTTACAGTGCAAAGCCTTTTTCATGGCCTTTAATGGCTTAATGGGGTTAAAATCTTGCCCTACCGGTCATCTGTCTCCTTTCGTCTCATGCATGACCCATCTGAAGTCATTCAACGTTGCAATAAGTACTGGCACAAACAAGAGTCAGAAACATTTTGGATCCCACTCTTCCAAAATATCTAGAAACTTTTGACCCTCCCCAAAATTAAGCAGTTCCTCTGGTGTCTCCTCCACCATGGTCTACCTATTGGAAAATGGTTAGAATATCTAGGGATTCCCAATCCCAATTTCCCTCTTTGTGGTGGACAAGATGACTTTGTCCATGTATTTTGGCATTGTCCCTTTGCTCAACATGTGGTAGTGGGCTTCCAAAGCTTTTCCATCATACAAGCTATCTCAAGAGGATGCCATATTCAGATTCTTGAACATTACTTCTGGTAATCTTAATTTTCTATAGAAAGTTATCAGGCCTACTATTTTATATTATATTTGGAAGCAAAGATGCAATGTTCTATTTCAAAAGATAGATTATTCTAATAATTTTTTGCTCACCAGGTTGGATAAATTGCAGATCTTTCGCCTCACCCATTTTCAACTCACATATCAAGCATCCAAGTTCAATCTAGACAATCATCAATTGGTTCATCTCTTGTAGCTATGGGAAAGACTTGTGTGTTCCAGTTACACTTAGCATCAGTAATCTCTACAAGGAAGCTTTCCCTTTTCATTATGTGAAGTCAACATTGGAACTCTCTATCCTTAATTGAAAGCTCTTTGCCTCATCTAATTCTATGTAATTCTATTTTGTAACAAGCCAGTATGTGTGGACATTTGGTTGTACCCCAACTTGGGTTTCCTCCCTTAATACTCATTTATTTATAAGGCATTTCCTGAGTTTCATTCACAATGCTCTCAGTTTTCCCTTCCCTTTAACCCTATGACTTATTCAATTTATTGTAATTGATACACCTTTAATTTCAATAAAACTTCTTTTTGGGGTCCTGACACCCCCCTCATTCCATGTTATGACTAGAGAAGCAAAGATTAAGGGTAAGCATGTTGAGAGCCATTGCCACCAATCCAGTCATTTTTGGTCGCTAATTTATATTAACACATGATAATAATTTTTGGAGGTATGATTTCTTAGAGCTATGTTGCATTGTTAAGTAGGAAATGATGAATTCATACATCGATTTTTAAAGCATTTGAATAGATCTTGTTTCGATTCAATTCCTTTCCCAATTTTTCATTGATATGTTCTAATAGATACCTGCATGTAGGCTACATCAGACATAGTCTTTTCTTTTTATTTATATTTGTCATTTTATTCTTGCAGATCTTTATGATGGAGTTGAAGGTTCTATTTTTTTCCATAGATTAATTAAACATTAGAGTATTCATCTCCCATTAGTAATCTTAGCATTGCATAGCATTATTTAAAGTGTTGTTCTTCTTGTTTTAAAGCTTGGTTCCACTAGTTTAAGTTTTTTCTTGATGGGTATTTGTCCATGCAATAAAACCGTTGATGATTCTAAGTTTAGTGTACATATGTTAAAAATCAGGTGCCTTATGAATGCTTTGTTAGAGCTACCATTTTATCTGAGTTTTGGAAGGTTTGGCTATCTAAAACCTAGAGCATAATATTGCATCTTAATATAGATTTCATGCTACTCAAGTTACTTTTGAAGATAATACCAGAGTTTATGAAGTACCCTCCCATGCATTTTTATTTGGCCCAACCCTTCTGTTACCTTAATGTTTCTTGAGCTGGGCAAAATATTGTTACTATGTATGTAATTTTGCATCTATGGTTTCTTGTGTACATGACTGATATGCCTCTGTGCATATCTATTATATGTTTCTTGAGCTGGGCAAAATATTGTTCCTATGTATGTAATTTTGCATCTATGGTTTCTTATGTACATGACTGATATGCCTCTGTGCATATCTATTATAACTTATATGTATATTTCTCACTCACATGTGAGTAGAAATAATGCAATGACAAGCTATCAATATTTCAAATTTTATTTTGGCTCCTATAACAGCCCATCTAATTTTGTGTGGTACTAGAAGATTGCTATTTTTATTTAAAAAAAATTATTCTATTAGATTAATGGTAATTATAGTTTACTATGTTTTTTTTCTTTTCTCAAGAAGCATTCATGTGATAGGATATGCATAAGTTGATTCATTATTAAATATTTTATCCATTCTTAGTGTACTTGTTTATAAGAGTGAAAAGTATTAAAAGAGATATATATATGAAGTATAATGTTTTAATTCATGATTGATTATGGAATCATTACTTTCAGTTGATGATTGTTTAATTTTTTTATCTCCTAGTGTGCCCTTTAAGCACCATTGATATTTCAGTTTGCTCATAGTATAGAAGGAAAAAATGACTAGGAAAAACCAAATGGTTGGGAGGGACCTAGCTATAAATGGATGAAAGTGATAGTTTTTAAAGAAAAGAAGTGATCTTTAGAATAGAAAGGAGGAGGATATTTTCCAAATATCCAAGATTTCAATTTTCAGGATTTGAAGTTTGATTTTTATGGCTTTTTTAAGACTTTAAGTTCTATAGTTTGTGAGTTACTAGGTGTGAGCCTCTTAAATTTGTGCTTTATTCTAAATTTTACTCATGATAAAATTACTATTTCATTAAAATGCTCTATATATATATTTTAAGAATATGTTGATGTTATATTTTAAATATTTTAATTTTACATCAATTATTTCAGTTTATAGTCCTCTCATATTTAAAGATTAAGATAAATTTATTATTTTATTTTTTCAAAACTTTTATTCTATTTTTATGTCCTCTTAAAAATTTTAGTATTGAACCTTATTATTTTTACCATAAATTTAATCTTAGAAACTATTGTCATAAAAAATTAATTTCTAGTTTAATTTGGAACAACATAATTGCTTGACTAGCTCATAATTTTCTTGAGTTTTCATACCTGTATTGGAGACACCTTAGGCAATAATCTCTTAAAATATATTTTTGAAGGGCATTGCCTTTGATCAATTTTTACACATTAACAATATCAACATTGATGAAAGTAGTTTTTACATCCGTTTGTTCAAGTTGTATATCATAACCCACTTTTAAATAAAAAAATAGTCTAAGGAATGTTAATTTTATCATAGGGGAGAAGAATTTATCATAATCAATGATGAGCACTATCCCCTACACCCAACCATACAAATCACAAGTGTGTACTAGTAATCCAGTCAAATTTTGTGGACTTAGTTCTTAAGTTTGCCTATAGTCTTAAATTGTGAAGTAAAGGGTTGTATGATCATTTTTTTCCTAACTCACACTTGTGCTATTAGTTTGTATGGTTAAATGTGAATTGAGGCACATGATATGTATTTTTATAAGTGTTTTATATATTTTTTATCCTAAAGGCTAGGCAAGTAAATGAAGATTTAATAATTAACTATTTAACTAAGCCAATATAGTGACTAACTATCCTAACATAAGTAGTTGTTCCTACTTACCATACACATCTCCAACTCATATCAACACACTACTGGGTTATCAAGAGAGCATTACTAAGCATACCAAATATCCATTGCTAGAATACCAAGTGCAATACATTATGCTTGATGTGCTTGTACTTATGTTTTTATGAGTAAGTGTATTAATTAATTAGGACTATGAATGTAAAGTGCATTAAAGGTAAAGTGAAAATGAAAAGGATTAAAATAATCCAAGTGCTACAATGAATATTAGAAATCTTAACTTTATTGTTGTTCATGCCAATGCATTTAGGTACATGGCATTCGAATAAAGCACCACACAATCTCTTTAATTCACACTGTAGGCACTTAGAGGGAAAATATTCTAACCCTGGGAAAACTAAACTACAAGAGCTTCGCTATCCTACCAACTTAAGATGCCATAAATGTGAGTGACAACCACATTTATATAAGTTTTTCTTATGTCAGCATTGATGCATCTGTATTGACACATGTAATAATGCATGAACAGGGATATATTAATAGGGTTGTATTGACACATGCCTATTGCATAGCCTACCTTGTTATGATTCATCATACCTACACAAATAACTAAAAACTTGTCCTTAAGTGAACAAAAGTAGGATCAAGCTTCTTACAACATTAGGTGAGTATGGAATTTATTAACTACCTAAAAAATAGATAGACAGACTAATTGACTCTACTACTTTGAGTGTTGAATTCTATAGGATTATAAAAATTAGTATTCATTACAAAAAATTTGGATACTTTACAAACATTTCTATAAGTATTGCATCGTGACTGAAGATAGGGTGAATTCTTGAACAGTGCTTGGAGGTGAAGGCTCCTATGGTGCTACAGGTCCTTTGTCAAGTTCTAGTGTTTGTGGCAGTGGAGGTGGGTAAGGTTGACCTACTGTTGTTGCTACTACCAATGAAATATTGAAAGCATCTAGCAATGCTTTTATATCATAGGTAATCCACACGACTTTATCGATGTGGGCTAGAATAGGGATGTCCCATAGACATGGCATTGAAGGAAATAACTCCTTCACATTGACAACCCATGATGAAAATTACTTAAATTTGATGTCAAATATCTTTACCAAGTTCCATAGTTCATGGTGGTTATTCATCTTCTAGTTAGGTTCCCAACAACAGACTATTGATTAGTGAATTTGCTTTGAGAACTTCAAGCTCTACATTGGTTGTCTCCAACTACTGCTTCATCTCCTTGTGATGCTTGAACTATACCTCATATAAGAGGTAGGAATTAATCACTTGTTTCTTCAATTTAGCCCTTAGTATTCCTTTTATCAACATAGCCAATTTTGCATAGGAGAGGTTTGCAAGCTTCATGTATTCCATCATCTCCTTAATTTGCAAATATTTTAGGAAAATTTTAGCCTTGTTATATGTGTTCAGTCCATCAAAAATGGGCTATTACATGTTACCTCTTTGTTGGAGTTGTTGGAGTGCCTCATTCATCTTTAACTTGGCCAATTGAATCTCCTTCTAATGAAATTATTTGAGGAGATCAACTTGGTCCCTATAATAGTTCTTAACTCACTTAAATTTTAGGGTCTCATTTTTCTAGGTAGCTACTACAATGGCCATTTTCTGGTGAAGCGCACATATTTCCTCCATTGAGAGATTTCTATTTTTTGCTACCAGCCTTCTCAAGTTAAGGTTAACCTTGGCTAGTTTCTCCTACTATTGGTGAATGAATTTGATCATTTAGTTTTTTTTTTGCTGAACATAGGCAATAATTATCTTTCGTCAAGACCAAGTTTTCCTTGTAGACTTGTGATAAGTCCTTATCAATGTTGAAGGTCATGGCCTTTGATAAGGATGTATCAAAGACCACTACCTCCTTTGCATTCTCAACCTCACATAGTCTACTTTGAAGCTGTTGAAAAGATTCATCCCTTGTGAAGTTTGGCCTAAGAATGGTGGGGTCGAAGAGATGGATCCACAACTCTGCAACCTTAGTTTCCAACCATTGATTCTTGGTGGTGGCTATCTTTAGTTGGGCATTGGAAATGAGGAGTTTTTCTTTTGTTTCAAGTAGCTTCAATTAGATAGTAGTGATTTCATTCAAAAGATCAAAGATCTTTGCAAATGGTTGCATGGCTCCCACTAGTCATTCCAACACTTTTTCATGTTGGATAATGCTTAACTGACCACTTCCTACTCTTGTAGACATATGGATATCCACCATTGTGACAATGTCTAGCACAATTGCCACAAGAGCATTCAGGGCTTTAGCTATCCTATCTATCAACACTTTGGTCTTTGTGTTGCATAACCAAGACAATTGCCCCTTCATCCTCCTCTAATTTGATAGAAAAAGTTGCAACATTCCCTAAGATTTTTGGGAATGTTTGTCTAGGAATGGATATCGTGACCTCTTGGGTACTTGGATTTGACTTCATAGGTTCTTGGTTCCTCTGTGCTAAGAACAACAAGATGGTTTCTTGGTCTAGCCAAATAATGGTCTTAGTGATCTCATTAAGATGGCTTAGGGTTAGATAGTAAATCAATGGTTCTCCACCACCTGTTGAACCTTGTTGTTGTTGTAGTTGCTACACAGATTTCTTGGAGCCTTTCTACAACTGCAAGCATCTCCAGTGTGGTTTCTCCTATAGGTGCTGGTAGTGGTGGCCTCTCCTCTTCTCGCAGCTTGGCTACTACCTTATCCTTCATCATCTCCTACCATAGGAGCATGATGAACTACATCATTAACATAACATGCTATGCCTCCCCTTTTGCATAGTTTTCTAATGAGACATGGAAAGGAGAGTATCTTTTTTCCATTATTTTTCTCCTTGAAGCACTTTTCTATCTCTAGATAGATAAGTTGGGGATTACTAATAGGAAATTTTCTACTTAGAGTAGTGCATGCATAGGTGGAGAAGACTATTACCTTACTTGGCTTCACCGTGAGGTTCAAGTGATAGGTTGTGATTTTAAAATAGGCAAGCTTTGCCTTCATGAGTGTATTTTAGTTCTTATGATCTACTACATGGAAACATTGGACTCGTTCCTTTTTGGCCTCATGGTCCACTTGGATCAAGATCTCCACTAACTTTGTCTTGGTGTTGGGCAAATCAAGGACCTCTGCAATGGCCTCAACCAAGTAGGAGATGGTGATGTCCTTGATTTTTACTGATGCATCTCCCTATCAATTGTTATGGTAGCTAGAGGATCAAAAAATGGGTAGAATCAAGTTAGTGACTAGAAAGTTATGGAGCTTGGAAGGTCCTTGGGCTTTGAAAAATTCAAAAACTCCTCTTGTGTTTGTGAGAAAATGGTGAAAATTTGGCTAATTCCTATAGGTATATATAGTTTTTTTCTACTACATTGATGAGGCTACATTGACAAATTTCGTTGCATCAATGAGGATGCATTGACGCAATTGGCAAGACCAATTTTTCACATAAAGAAAATGAGGAATTTTAGAAGAGTTTAGAAATGAAACAAGAGCCCAAAGAAAGCTAGAAAAGCATAGAAGGATGGTAAAAACATGGAAAAGTATTTTAGGTTCATTGGAAGAGGAGTTGAATTTGATTTGAATAAGTAATGAATGCCAAAAGAAAGAAAAATTGAATGTTTAGAAGGTCAAGTCATAAGATTCATTGCAAAAATGACCATGGAATAGGAAGTTTAACTTAGAGAGACTAAGGGGTGTGTAAGTCGGTCCTCCTCAAAGCAAGCTTATGCCATTAATGCCCTTGCACACTCTCAGCCCAAGAAGTCTGTAGGTACCAAGGATGAGTAATTATCTTCATAAGTTAAAAAAATTGAATCCACACAAGATATCATTGGAAGATTATGTCATATTCCATAATAGACACATTAATTGATCATGATAGGAGGTAATGAGATGGTCGATGATGAGATTAGAATGATGGAAAGGAGATTCTCTAGGTCGGGTCACATGAAGTCCTTTTTGAAACTTGTTATTAAGATGGTTTGATATCATCCAAACCTTAGTTAAAACTAATTCCATCCATGTTTATTGACTTCACATTGATATACCCTGACCCTTCGACAATCAAGAGTTCATGAGAAGTCCCAAAGGGAAATCATCACTCTAAGACAATAAGGAAAGAGAAGTAGGAAGATAGAAAGGACCTTAGTTAGAGGGGTGTCTTTAGGCATGGGTAACATATCTTTCTAGCCCCATAACTAGTGCTTGTAGCTTGTTATTTTGTCTGATGGGTGTGCTTAAAATTCCCATGCTTTTTATCATGAGAACCATATCATGTAAATACATGCTTCCTATTATAGTTGATGGTAGGAGTGGTAAGAGACTAATGAAGAAAGTCATAAAACTTTAGCAAGAAGTTGGGAACAAAAGATGACATATTCCCTTGAAGTCATACCCTTGTCCATTCCCATTGGTTTATTCTAAGTTCATTAAGTAATAAGATCATTGATTACTTTAAGTTTTAATTAAGAAATAACCTGGTGCTTCCAAGATAAAGAGCCTCATAGAGTTGGGTGGATGCTATGGACTTACCTCTTGATATCATGAAAAAAGTAATTAATCTATTAATTGAGGACATAATTCCAAGATGAAATCTAGTCATTTCATAGTAAATCATAACTTTAAGTATTGTTTTAATGAACTTCTAGGAGTAGTAGCAGCTATGACAAAAACTCAAGATTCTTGATGAACAAAACAAACATGAAAGAAAATAACACACAAAAAACCATAAATAAAGTAAAATATATAGAAGTTGTAAAATATTCAAGAAAGGTAAAAACATATGAAAAATGGTGCAAAAAAAGTTGAAAAATTGGATAGCCTACACAGAATATTAACATGAATGGCTATCTCCCCCATTACTATGTTGAAATGAGGAGATTTGAAAAATACAATGTGCCTGTCCATTTGTTGAGGTGTTCATGTTACTAGTTATGTGACTTTCTAGGAAAGGATTTTTTTGTTGGATGTTGACTAGCAGTCTTTTATCTGAGCTTAAAGGGTGGTAAATTGTCATGAATTTAGAAGAAAAAGTTATATGAATGATATAAGATCCTTCCCATAGTATTTGAAATTTCATCCATTATGGTATGTGCATGGGATTCTAGTAAAAAACCTTATCTCTTGGTTAAAATTTAACTTTTCTTATTCATGAGTCATGGCATTGTTTGGCATGTACTTTATGCATCTCATTCATTAATAGGACTACTTGTCAATTTTTGTCTAGCACATTTAATGTTATCAAACATTCCTTTTATGCTAGACTCAGATTAAGGTAAAGTTCATAAGCCATTAAAAGTGTACGAAGCTTTGCTTGAATTGGAAGGGTTGACAATTTTTTGTACACTAACCCATATGAAGAATAACTGATAGGAAGTTTCTAGGTGAATCAATAGGCCCATAGATCATCATTAAGTTTTATGATATAGTCTTTCCTATATTTACTAATAGTGCATGTTAGTATTTTGGTTATTTCCCTATTAGTGATTTTGGCTTGACCATTAGCTTAGGGGTGATAGAGAGTTGTTAATTTATGTTCCATCCCTAAGCATTACATTAGTTCTTAAAAGGTAGCACCTATGAAATAAGTTCCATTGTTAGAAATAAGTATCTTTGGCATGTTAAATTTGTTTACCACACTTTTTTGAACAAACTATGTTGTAGTAGAGGATGAACAATTGGTGATGATTGCAACTTTGACCCACTTGGTGTAGTAGTCAATAGCTATGCTGATATGTGCCTTTCCATTGGACATGAGGTTGATGTGCCTCATGAAGTGAATGCCCCAAAGATCGAAAGCCTATAGTGATTAGATCCATTGTTGGGGCCCTTCCATTTGTATGGTCATTCCTCCATCTCATTGGTAGCATTTACATGAATGAAAAAATTGGTGGGTGTTCTTGAAGATTATTGGTTAGTAGTATCCTGCCATAAGGATTTTTATGGCTACCCTCCTTCCTACATAATGGTCTTCACAAGTATCCTCATGAGCATCCTACATGATCTGCAATTGATCAGCATTGAGCATGCATCATCATACTAAGCCATCAGACAAATGTTATAAAGGTTATCCTTGATTTCCATCTAATGCTTGGCTTGATGAAGAAAATATTTTTTCTTCTTGATATCGTATTCTTGAGGCATTTTTTAAGTGAGTAGATAGGAAAGGAATTTCTTGTATCAATTAGGACCTTTGGGATTCTGCACTTCATTAGCTTTTATGAAGAGGACTTCAACTAGAAATTGATCAAATAAAAGTCCCTCATCCTTTTCGTTGTCCCATCATAATGGAGGCAAATGATTAACAACCATGTTCTTAGCTAACTTTATGTTCACCATTGTAAGATCAAACTCTTGTAGAATTACTAGTCACTATATGACGCTAGGGCTCACCAATGGTTTGTTGATGAGGAACCTAATGACACTCTGATCTGTGTGCACAAAGATATGATATTCAAGCACATAGTATCTAAATTTCTCCAAGGCATACACCACTACCATGAGCTCCTTCTCTATGGTGGTGTAGATAAACTATGCCTCCATGATGCTTCTGCATGCACAACAGATGTAGTATGGAAGTTTTTGATTATTTAATTATTTAAGCATGTCCTTCAAGGCATAATTGGATGCAATTGTCATAATGTAAAAGGGCCTAAATCAATTTAGAGAACATAGAATTAGAGTCTCTATGAGCTTTTACTTTAACTATTGGAATGATAACTCACATTTCTTGATCTAGTTGCATGATGAATCCTTCTTTGTGAGTCCAACCAATGGCTTAGCAATTTTTAAGAAGTTCTCAATGAAGCATTAGTAATAACCCATATAAGCAAGGAATGACCTTATATCTATCATTATTTTGGGTTTCCTGGTGATTCCTTGGATGATCTGTACTTTTTCAAGGCCCACCTTGATCCCTTTTTCTAAAATTTTATGTCCCAACACTATGCTTTTTTGGACTATCAGATGACTTTTCTATTAATTAAGCTTCAAGTTAGTCTACATGCATTGTTGAATCACTTTCTCAAGATGGTCCAAGGTTTATTTTATGTGGTATCATAGCTAGAGAAGTCATCAATGAAGACTTCTTCCCCACTACCAATCTACTGTTGAAGGATGCTAAGAATTAAATATTAGAAGGTAGCAGGAGCATTGCATAGGCAAAAGGGCATCTTTTGGTATGGAAAAATCCCCCAAGAACTTGTGAATGTGGTATTGGTCTTGTGCTCTAGTGCAATCTAGATTTGGTTATAGCCATTATAATCATCAAGGAAGCTACAATAGTAATGTCCCACTATGGTATCCAACACATGGTTAACAAAATGGTAATGAAAGATGATCCTTGAAATTCTCCATGTTTAATAGCCATAAATCTATGTAGACTCTCCACTTCCCTTCTTTCTTGGATACAATCATGAGTGGGCTAACCCATTCGCTATCTACAATTGAATAGATGAACCCAGCCTTGAGAAGTTCTACTTTTTTCTTGATAACTTGGTTTAATTTTGAATTCAACCTTTGCTACGGTTTCCTCTTGGGCTTGATGGAAGAGTCTAAATACATGCGGTGCTAGCATATCCATGGATCTATCCCAATAAGTTCATGATATGAAAAAGCAAAGGTTTTTGGACACTTATTCATCACACTTAATAGCTTCTATTTTTGATTTTGAGCAAGGTTAGAATTGATGATTACCAACTTGCTATTATTGAAAAAAACATATTCCAAAGTTGGTAAAGCTTTCAGTTCAAGGGACTCCTATTTAAAGTGATCAGGGATTTTCAACTTTCCCAAATCCATTTGACTTTGTATGTTGGAGAGTTAATAATTGAGTTACTTCATTTTGTTCATGTTGTCAATGTAAGCACTTGTGAAGCTTTCCAATGGTTCCATGCATATGGTGAATTCAGCTTGATGATCTATTGTTAGCCAATGGGTACCTTCTTATTTTGTGGTTGCTACATAGAGGCATTTCTAAATAATTGTTGTTGTATCACACTAATTGCATGCTTGTATTGATGTACCCTTTACCATCCATATTCTTTGTACACAATGACACCCTATGTCATTGTATGCGATACACAAAATCCTCTTCTTCTCTATTTTTTCAAATTCCTTTTTCATAGAGAGTTTCAAGGAAAGGTCACAAATCCCCATTTTGGCATCTATAGTACTTAGTCATGCCCTTCTCATAATGATAGGAAAGTCCCCTGTACAATTCTCCATGTGAATCACAAGGAAATCTATAAGATAGAATCATCCACAGATAGTGATCTCTACTAGCCTCAAAGGAACAATGATGGACTAATTTTCTAGTGGAAGTTTGATATTTCTTTTTTTAAGAGGACACAAGTTTTAGATCTTATACATTTCTTGAAAGATTAAGTTCACTCTAGAATCTGAATCCAATAGAGCCTTACATGGATCATTCCCTGCAAGTTTCAAATAAATGAGGGGATTCTTGAAATTAGATTGTTTCCTAGGAATGTGGACAGCCTTTATCCAATCTATGACTACATGGGTCAACATAATAGTATGGACATTAGAGGTCCCTTAATTTGAAGGTGGCTTGAGGATACTTTTAGAGGTAGAAAAGGAATGATTAATAGCCATGAGTGTTTGTGATGGCTTCATGGGGCTATTTTTTCTAAAGAATAGTTTCTTATAGGGTTTTTATTCAAAACCACTCAAATGAATATTCAGCTATAAATTCAACTGCCTTTGTAGTGTTTTGCTAATGTGGTTGTGCTTGAATTTTTCCCTGCATAGGTGGAGTAGGTGACAAGAGTGTGATCATTAATGATGTAGGAGTTTCTAAGGGATATGGTGGATAAAAAGGAAAAGAAGACTCCCCTCTTGAAGAAGGTGCTTTATAATATTCTGAAGGATAGTAGTGGTGAGAGAAGGAAGCATGGCTAGATGAGTCAATGGAGATATAGGCTGTTGGACATAGAATCCATAAGGATTTGGCTACCTATAAGGATATTACTATTATGATGATGACATCCCTCATGACTATGGGTGTTGCCATTCTTAGTATTACTCTTAAGGTTGAGGAGGTGCTCCACTCAGATAATACATTGATTATAAAACTACTACTTATAGTTGCCTTGTGGATAAGGAAACCACATGGATGCTTGCCATCTTGCTAATTTGGGATTTAGAGCATACACCCCAGATTTTTGCAAATGTGACATACTAGGGCAACATCCCTTGGGATGTTCATGGTGATAAATGTCACATCCTTCATCATCTATTTCAAAATCTATAACCCCTTTAACTACCATAGCTTTACTCTTTTTCTGATAGTAATCCTTTTCTATATTCTTCTTCTTACTTCTTTCTTGACCACTACTCTCTTGATCCTTCCTTTCCTCTATAATTTTTAGAGTTATTTGAAACTTCTCATTCAAGAAGTCCCATATTTTATTCACCTTGGCTAATATCTCAGTGATAGATTTTTGTATCAACAAGGCCTTCCTTTATACCAATTCATTAAGTGGTACCTCCCTCTCTAAGTCACAAAAATGCATCTCCCTTTTGAAAATAAAGGAAACCTTATTCCACTACTATGCACTTTAACACTTTTTCTTCTTCCATTCTTCTTTAGCCACTTGCTTTATTAGTCTTTCTATTTGATGGACACATGTTTCATAGACTCTTCCTTCAGCATAGATCCCAAGGGTTTCCCTAGTCTTCTTTTTGAGCCCATATACAATATGATAAAATTTTTTCATTTGAAAGTATCCATGGCCTAGGCATTAATGCAATAGAGAGTAGTATTACCTAGGGCCACATCTAAGCACTCATGATTTCCCTATTTCCATCCTTGGATCTACCTCTATAAATTAGACACTCTGGAGCATGTTTGATACTTTTTGTTGAATAATTCTAGCATAGAACTTCATTGAAAAATGGATTCTAGTTCCAAGGATTGGTACCAGCTTTCTACTTTATTGGTAAGTATCCTTGGAAAAATTTTGAGCTTCTGTCATTTATTCTCTATGTTTTTCAAGGCACAGGTATCATGAAGGACTTGGGATGATTTCAAGGATTTGAAGTACATCCTACTTCAAACCTAGAAATATTGTTCATATTCAACCTTTTAATTTTTCTTTTTTTGGATGCCTTGTTAGAATTCTCATTGCCTATAAAATGTAAAGCATGTATCTAGTAGCTAGCAGAGGCTCATCATAGTCATGATAATCATAGTAGCCCCTTTCATGATCATGATGTCTATGACAAGTTCTACTGTGTCTTCACTTCTAATGATACTCTTCTTTCCCTTGTGATTGTCTGTGCCTCTAGTATTGAGCATCTCAGTAGGATCTACATTCATCTCTATCCTGTTATTCATCTTCATCCTAATATTAACTATTTCTCCTTTTGCCTTGGTCCCTGTTCCTCCTATTAGAGTTTGATGATGATGAAGAGGATGATGAGGGTAAAGAAGGAGAACTAGGAGAATGATTCCTGCTAGCTTCTCTCCTTTAGTTCCTATCCTAAAACCTTTTATTTTATTTTTCTTTTCCTTAATAATTTTCCTTACTCTTAGATGAATGACTAGGATTTCTATCCTTTAAGCCTCCCTAGTCTTGAGACCTTGACTTATGATCACCAAGGTTTTTTAGAGTTGATCATAACCTTTGGTTAAGGGTCTCCTCATGGAAAAAAGGAGAAGAATCTATGTATTAGGATTGGCCAAAAAATAAATCCTTGTCCTCTTTGTCCTATTGTAAGAATAAATGTGTTGGGGCCCTCTTTCCCTTAGAGGCCTCATATTATGCTTCCATGTGTTGATCTTTCTTTCACTTGGCATAGGTGGATTGATAGTCCCTGTAAGTGTAGTCTTGGACTTTGTACTCTAAATTAAGTGTAATGATTCCTAGCCTGATGAGATTGGCCATCAACATGATGGGTATAGATTAATTGGGAGGAAACACAATGCTACCTTTCATGTCCCTCCAGTGCATTTGTTCATCTTGATGAACAATGAAAGTAAAACTCAAATTATAAGGATTTAGATCAGAATAGAAAATTCTCAGTTATTGGGGTTTCTTTGATATTCCCTCTTATTGATTGAATTCTCCTATATGTGGTGGAGATTTTTCCCTATGAGAAGAAGTCATATTAATGTTAGATAATCACGGTGCCTTAATATTTTAGCACCATCTTTATACAAGTTCATAGTTTACTCCTAATTAGCACACTTAGCCAACTAGAGGTTCCTTGACAATGATGCCAATGATGAGCAACATGTATCCCCTATGCCCAATCATACAAATCACAAGTGTGCACTAGCAATCCAGTCAAATTCCATGGACTTAGTTCCTAAGTTTGCCTATAATCTTAAACTATGAAGTAAAGGATTATATGATCATTATCTTCCTAATTCACACTTGTTTTATCAGTTCATATGATTAAATGTGAGTTAAGACACATGATGGGTGGAGGGGAGGGGTGAAGGGGAGGGATGAATAAGTTCCTCAAATAAAAACTCTTTAGCACAAAGCATACATCAAATTTAATATGGTTCCCCAACTTGTGTAGTCCACACTTAGAGGGTAATTTTCAAGCATACCTTTGGACTTTGTTACTCTCAAACTTTGGTTGAAGGGTCCACACCCTATACAATCATCAAGCCCCCTTGTGGAGTGTTGTACTGTAGCACCAATCACTCAACTCCACAAGGTCTTGTTAGGCTTAGAAATGTGGTTTTAAGGCTTCGACAACCTTTACAATGTTGAGCTCCATACCAAAGTGTTATACCATAATACTAATAACTCAATCCCACAGGATCCCAAAAAACTCAAGCACATCAACCCCGTAGGGCTACAAGAACAAGAATTATAAGGGATAATTACAACTCAGTTTGCTAATCCTTGTATAGTTAGGTACAACACACTTTACAATGCCAAAATAATAATATAATGAGGAGCAAAAAAGAATTCAATGATCACTAATGATTTTACAATGAGTACAATAAGGCTTGCATATTTCTCAATGCACATCAAGTCTTCTTATAGTGGTCATGTTTCTAAATCCATCTTGGAACTCTTACAATGGCTAGCCAACAATTACTAATGGTCATGAGAGATGTCTTCTTTGTGCTTGAGATGTCTCTCTGAGTTTGCCTTCAATTCTACAAAGGTATCTTTGTTTCATGAAAGATATATTTCTAAAGTCTCCATTCTAAAAGCCTTCTTTGTCTTGTGGAAGATGTCTTTTTGGTACTAGATTGTATTATGGGAGGACACCTTTGTGTGATGAAAGATGCCTTTATCTAATGAAAGATGTCTTCTATTTTGCATAGATGTATTTGACTGTGCTACCTACTAGAAAGACATCTTTGGTATGGGAAGGACATCTCTTCTATAGGGGCAAAAAATGAAACTACTCATTTGGTTGTTGGGAATCTTCAAATTCCTTCAAACAAGTTACCATAGACCTTATAATCTCCTAGACTTTTCAAAATGAGCTAGAAACACTTCGAAACATTCCAAAACATCCAAGAATCATCCTTAATAAAAATATAAACATTTTTCTTGAATTCTTTGTATTCATCTATGCTCCCTTGAGTCCTTGTGATCTTGAATCTACTTGTGAGTCCTTGAGTCCTTTACTCTTGCATGATCTTTTTTTACAAGCATAGCAATCATAGACATGCAAAAAACACGTGTCTTCCATTTTTCTTAAAATTTTGACATACCAAAACCAAAAGGTCCATAATCTCCCCTTTTTTGGTAATGTCCAAAACTTAAGAAAATGGGCTAGTCTTGTTCCAATAATAAAAACATAATAATAATACATTTTACCTACTTCTCCCCCTTTTTGAACATGACCAAAAGAATGATGCATATAAATTGGTATCTTAAAGACATATCATTTTAGAACAAAAACATATAGTTATGGAGAGCCATTGCATAATGAGTAAACAACTCTCCTCTTGTATGGTCAGTCCCCAAAAGAATTCATCCAAACACTTGTAAAAATGTTTCATAATATAATTGTGCATAACAAAAAAACATTTTTCAAGGAAATCATATGAAGAGTACACATCTTATTAATTTCATAGGGTAAATAAAGTAAAATGAGTGTTTATCAAAAGTGGCCCTTCATCTATCCATAAAAACAAGAAACATAATTTATTCAAGCTTTTCAAAAGGTATTTAAGAGTAATTAACCTACCTCTAAACCAATATCCTTCTAACAATCTGAGAGAAATTTCAAGACAAGTGAGTAAAAACATGCATATTCAATGTTTAAGCAATATGTCCTATCATGCTAAAAAAGTCAAAATATATCAAAATATCACAACCAATTATCTAAAATATTCATAAACTAATATATGATAAAAATTTACCTATATATATATATATTTGCAAAAAAAAAAAAAAAGGATCTTAGTCACTTAAAATGATACATTCTCAACATACAAAAGGTTAGACATGAACCATTAAATCCTGAACATAGTGCTCACAAGTAAGTTTATATAACATATAAAGTTCAAGAGCTTCATCAATAAAGATAATCTTTTAGATAAATATTGATAAATAAATGTCCTCTTTTTCTTTACTAGATGAATATGCTCTTCCTTGCCTATTTTTTGATCTATGTGCTAGAGATAGAAAGCCTAGCAATTATAATATCATATCTTTGAGAGAATCACTAAAGGCTTCCCCTACATATATGATCCATCTTTTGAAACATCTATTGTAGAGAGACTAAAACTAATTGTTATTCTTTTCTTGAGCCTTTTAGGATATTCATGCTACAATGAAATTCTAAGATCAAGTATGGGGACTAAGGTCTCCCATTAGTTATATCAAAACAAGTCTAAAACACGCCCAATCATGACAAAATATATTTAGCTTATCAAGAATCATCACAAGAAAATAGAAATAAACATCACACATACTTTGAGAATCACAAAAGGGACTAGGTGATGTCTCCATAAATCTAGAGTGTCATATCAAAATCAGTTTTGAGGCCTCTCATAAAAATAGCAAATAATTCTTATTGAAATGTTTCTTTTTTCAAAAGATACATGAATTAAAATAAAGGTACCAAATCCAATGCTTAATCATTAAACATCAATAATCTTTCAAAATAAATTGGACTTTATGATTTCATAGGGAAGCAACTATGCCAAATCATATGGAATATAATACATATATGTTTAAACAACAATGAATGTTCAGCAAAAATATTTTGGTCCATGAATTATAGTTAAGGGTTTTAAATCACTTGAAACCAATACAATCTAGTTAAGAATCCAAAAGATGATTTCTTAATAAAAATTTTAAGGTAGAATAAGCTTCCATTCAACCATAAACTAATCAAGTTATTTTTCATCACATTATGCTCATATGTACACAAAAGATAACATAATCACATATACACAAATGATAACATTATATCTAACAACTAATAATGCCTCACTCATATCAAATATTCTTATCTTAATATTTTTAGAACATATAGCTAATTATTCATAGTCTTAAAATATATTAAATAATTACCACTACTTACCTTTCTTGTCAAAGAGAGTGAAGATGCTTACAATGCTAGAGAATGAGATTCCTCTTTCGAGGTTTATCATCTTATGCAAAATTCCTCAATCTTCAAGGCTTAACTACCTCTCACAAATTTGTTAGAGAGTATCTTTTCATTCTCATCCTCCTTTTTCTTGATTATTCAACTTTGTTCACTCCCTTTGTCCTTTTGAGTATTCCTATGGTCTTGCAAGATTTCATTTCTTAACACATTTGATTACGACCAAGGAGTCTGATGATATGACTAGGTATTCAAGTGATAATATTTTAAATTACAATTCCATTACTTGTGTCCTAGTGTATTACAATAGTAACATCTAATTTTCTATTGTGATTCAAGTAATTTACCTTTGGAGTTACCTTTTGATTGCCTATAGTTCTATTGTTTACCTAAACTTTTGGAGTGGTCTCTTATTTAGATGAGTCATGAACATCAAAGTGTTGTGTTGATGGGCCCCTGTTGATGTGGCCTCGTTGACGGGCCCTTGTTGATGGGGCCCCATTTTCGTGGTGTTGCCTCATCAATAGGCCATGTTGATGTAGCATTTGCTACATTTACATGGTCCCATCAATGCAGTACTATAGTAAAAACTATAAATACAAGCTCCCAACTATGTTTATAGAGCATTAAGTCATAGTAGTATAGAGATCTAGCAGTTTGTCCATTTGAAAGTTAGAATATTTCTCTAAGTGCCCAAAACAAGAGTTAGAAAGTGTATGAATATTTATTCGAGCACTATTGTACTTGAACCACACTAGTGTATTTGACAATATAGATGAGCCTTTTATCAAATCTTGTAGCACTTAGAATAGATTAATGATTTATTTATGCATTTATTTTTTTCATGAAATATGCAATTAAGTAAGATAAATTAGACTTTAAGTGACTAGTTAATTAATTAATCTAAATATATTAGGTACATAAGTATGATTGCTTCGAGTGTAAACATGTATTCACTTAGTAATCCCAGTAGCATTATTACTTGGTGCACCTAGTAGCATAGCGCTTAGTAACCCAATAGTGGATACATGGGTTTAGGATGTGTAGGAAAAGTATGATTGGATGCTTATGTTAGGACTAGTTAGAGGCTAGTTAAGTAGTTAAATTAGATTAGTTATTAAACCACTTCATCTCTTTACTTTAAGTACCCAAAATCATAAAACATAAAATAATAAAAATCATATGTTTTGATTACACTTAACCATACCTTTATACCTCACAAGTGTAATTGGAAAGACAATGAATGACGTTTAGAGTAAGGTTCACTTCCTAGAAGGATAATGTACTAGAAACTATAGAGTTTGTAGAATTTGATTGGATCATGTGTGAATGCTTCATGATTTATGGTTGGGCATAGGGGTACCTCAACCACTCATCATTGGTGCTATTGTCAAGGAATTTATTTGTTGAAACATGAACTATCTAAGATTAGTGAACGTTATTAATATCAATAGATGAAGGTCAACATCACTCTCACACAACATATAATTACAAAAGCACATTGCTATTTTATTTGTTTGAAAAATGTCTTCTTCTTCTCATAGGGATGAAGATGTCAAACCACCAATCCCACAACAGTGTAAGGTAGTATATACTCATCCAGATGAGTATGTGCCTAATTTCACCTTCATCCTACACTAAGATGAGCAACTATGATGGCGTGATAGGAAGAAAAACATTGTAATGACCCTTGGTCAATCTATTCCCATGATGCTACTTCGAACTCTTAAGAAGTTAGGCATTCATGATCTTCAAGAAGAGTATGTCATGCATGACTATGATTATCAGGACTACCATCTCATTGACACACAACATAGGAGATATTAACACCAAGAGAAGCATCATGAGTCTATGAAGGAGAAACAATTTACCAATCCCTTGTTCTTGCTAAACTAAGACAACAACAAGCACCCTTCCTCTAAGGGCTCTCAACATGAAAATTCTCCACCCCTAGTTACTGATGATGGGTCTAGGAACCTAAATCTACATTCTACTATCAACATTCCTAGTTCAAGAAAAGATGGAAATCAAGGTAGGAGCTTGGGCAAGCATCAAGATAATAAGAAATTTAATGAACATGACTTTGATAATTGAAGGGAAGTTGGTAGACACCATGATGGTGGTAGTCATCCTCCCTCTTCATCTTTTTCATTTGCATCCTCTTATTTCTCTTCTTTTGATTCTAAAAGAGGTTGTAGAAAGAATAACTATGATGAAGGTGCTTAACGGGACAACAATACTAATCACCAAGCCTGTAATGAATGAAGGGGTAATAGAGGACATCATTGGTGACAACAAAATAATGATGAAGATGAGCCTTTGTTGGTAACTTGAAGCATGCTTAACATTGTAGAGGTAGTTAAGATTCCAACTAGGCATATGAAAGATAGTTGGATTAAGTGCTTAGACATGAATGGTATCCCAAGATTTGAGGGGGGATATAGCTTTGATCCATAGATACATATATATGATTTTCATGATGCCTATGCCTTACAAAACATTGAAAATAATTAGCAGAAACTCAAAATCTTCCCCAGGGCACTCATCAAGGAGACTGAAAGTTGGTATCAATCCTTGGAGCCAAAATTTATACATCGATGGAGTACAATGCTGGGGATATTCAATGACAAATACCAAACATACTCTAGAGTGTCCAATCTGAGAAGGTAAATCCAAGGCTGAAAAAAAGGAACACATGAAACCTTGGATACCACCATGGGTAGGTATTCTTCTCTCTTACATTGATGCCCTAGCCATGATTATTCTTAGAGGGAACAACTTAGCCACATCATAGATGGGCTTAGAGCAGAAACCAGAAGAACACTTAGGGTTTATGCCCAAGGGAGACTATCCAAATTAAGAGCTCATCAAATACAAAGGCTAATAGAGTAGGTAGCAAAAGAAGAAGGTGAGTTGCAAAAAATAAAAATTGAAAAAGAGTATAATAGGAATCCTTCCATCAAAAAAAGGGAGGTCCAATTTTGTGATGAGGAGGAGTTATGACTCAACGAAGTGGTGAACAAGAAAACCTTGCCTATCCAACAATCTATTTATAATATTTTGGTAGAGGTTGATAAATTGTGGGACTCCTTGTATGAAAAATTCCAAATTGATATGAAGATTTTTGAAGCATCCAAAGAGCAAAATACTGATTGTGATCGCAGGAGGTGAAAAGAAGCTAAACATGGTTACTAGAGAGGTAAGGGCAAAGCTATCACAGTAGAAGAAGTTTTGGAGATAGACTCTGATGATGATGCTAGATGTGAAATTTTTTAATACAAGAATCCTTAGGGATATTACCCTATGGTGTCACAATTATAAGATTTTGGGTTGTACGCATTGAATCCTTGACTAGAAAAAATGCAAGCACCTAGATAATTGCCTTATCCTCAAGGCAATCTAAGGTAATTCCACTAGCAACATTAAGATTATTATCCAAGTGAGGCTCCACCACAATCATATGAATAATATCAATAGTGGCACTAGCCACAATAATGGGGAATGTCACTACCAAGACAAGAGTACCCTTATAGGCAATCAGATCCATACAGGTACTATGTTTAGCAACCTATTTCTCCATGAAGCTTTGCAAGTCATACCTCATTCTAGCATCACTATTACACTCCAGAATACCATTGAACTCATTCACCATATACTTGATGGAAGCACCCATATCCTCACCACCCTCTGCATCCATCTACACACATCCCTCCTTCCTTAACACAATTGCCTCTTGCTCCATCCATGCAGGGCAAAGTTTTTTCATAGCTACAACAAAGAAATGCTACAAGGGCCATAAATTTACAATTATCCTCCCAGCTGAGTGGTTCAGAAAATTGATCCAAGAAATGACCATTATTTTAATCCAACAATTCTCCAAAACCCTCACAACCTAATGCATTGGTTGCCCTATATCTTCAACATCCTCATCCTCTACATCAAACACATTCAAGCACTCTTCAAATCAAATGCCACCTTAGATCTGCACTGTGATGTAAACTCATGTTGTTTCCAATTGGATCAAGGTTGATAACCTTCCCATGAGAAGATCTAACCTAGGAAGTCCTCTTATTTACTTGGAGATCGCAGGACATTAGCCATGCAAGGCTTTTTCTTGATTATGGTTCTCATGTAAATCTCATCTCTTATGACATGTGCAAGGCCTGGAACCTACCACCTCTCAAGAAGAGAAATATTCATCTAGAATTGGTAGACCAATCAATCATTGTTCCTTTGGGATTAGTGGAGGACATTGTGATCATAGTTTTTGGGTGGTCCTATCCTACTGATTTTCTAGTGATCAAAGTTAAAAATTACAAAGGTGACTTTCCCATAATTATGAGAAGGGTGTGGTTAAGCACTATTGATACATGAAATGGAATTAGGAAACT
The DNA here is from genome assembly GCA_015680685.1 of Gnetum montanum. Classification (NCBI taxonomy): domain Eukaryota; kingdom Viridiplantae; phylum Streptophyta; class Gnetopsida; order Gnetales; family Gnetaceae; genus Gnetum; species Gnetum montanum. The sequence continues at coordinate 675,344 of MNCI01011741.1, forward strand.
TTCTTTAGAAATATCTAAGAAAAATGAATTTGAACAATTAGAGAAGAAGCATGTTCCATGCATCATGTACAAAGATAATGGATGAAATTGTGTGCAGAAAATATGATTCATTAATAGTAAATTCATCAAAGCATGCAATCACTATGCATAAGAAACAAATATCCAAAGGTTTTTATACAAAACAACCACAAAATAGGAGGGCACCCAATGGCTAACACCTAACTCTAACACTAGCACATTATGCATGGAACCAACTAAGAGCCTAACATGTGCTTATGTTGAAGGCAT
>MNCI01011742.1:131-15940 GCA_015680685.1 Gnetum montanum
TACAAGCAAGCCTGGGAAGACAACGAACGATTAACCCCAAGTGTTTCTTGTGGCGTTAAGGCATTTAGTCTGCGGAGTTCGACCGGATCGCGCGTGTACGCTCGTATTCGTATGGTGGAGTGTAGGGGTACCTCGCCACTCATCATCATTGAAATGGGTCAATAAAGCTATGTAACTTGACTTGTACAACATTGAATATAGAATGAGAAATCAACAGTGTTGCAAAATGTTTGCTTGCAGTTAATCTTCTACCAAGCTGTTCTAAGCACTGATAATAATGACAATAATTATCGCTTGTAGGTAGTAGAGCAACATAACTAGGCTTGCTATTGTAGTTGTAGAAAATTGTAAAAGAAAAAATCTGAAGCCACAACAAGATGAGGTAATATGCTTACTACTACCTCTTGTCCTACTACTTCTTGATGTTCTCAAGTCATCAAAGGCTTTTAGTCGCACTTCGTAGAAAGAATACTAGTTTATAGAAAATCAAGACCTTTGAAAAAAACAACGTTAAGGATATTGATTGAGGTTTCAAAAATGGAGGGAGTGGTCTTGATGGTATGATAGAAGGAACCATACCAATAAAAAAAAAGAGATAAGGAGGCTTGGGTGCCACTCTAGATGCTAAAAACATTGTTAATGAATCTTTTGAACTACAAGAGATCACTAGGATTGATAGTGGAGAAGAGTTGCTCTTCTAGATGACATAGAAACAAACAAGCATTGATAATTACAAAGTTGCTACGCATGACAATGCCTTGAATCTATTTATAGTAGACACCATATAATTCCAAGTAGTACTCTTGAAGGATCAAAGTGGAAAGCTAAAGAATGACATCAACGTAGAGCTTGAGATATGCAAGCTATGAGTGTATGTAATGAATTGGCACAAGGCTTCTATATCTGAAGGTTATAAATCACATTCACATGATAACATTGAGTAAGGTATTTACATCTTTACCTTTAAATCATCGAGAAGAGAACTTTTTTACACTCTTTCAATATCTTTTCAAAGTTTAGCACTGGGTCTAGGTCCGCAAACAAGACATACATACAATATGGTAGAATAGATGATAGTATGAAAATTTTGTTTTTGACCTTTCAAGCTCAAAGGTCTAAATCCTTGCACTTGTTTTTGAAAGCATACAAATCCTTGAAAACTCCTACTATTTTTTCTTTGATGCACTTCCTCTACATGTAATTGTTCATAAAAATGAGATCCAAATATTTAAAAGAATCTACTATTTGCACATTGGTACCTCCAAAATGGAAAATATAAGAGTTATTTCTTGTATTCCAGATTATCAATTTGGTTTTATATACATTCACTTAAAGACCAGATGAATGACAATGATTTTGTAAAATTTGCAACATATATTGCATACCTTCTATAGTATTGGAAATCAAGATAACATCATTTGCATATAAAAGAAGATTCAGTACTTAGGATCCAATTTTGATAGTATGATTATCGTACTAGTTGCACAACCATTCTTGCATTTCATGAATAAAGATACCAAAGAGAGTTAGAGAAAGTGGATAATCCTGTTTAACACTAAATTTGCTTTGGAATTGAAATTTTTTCTTTGAATTATTGTTTGTAATATCAATAATCACTTCTTCATATAATCGTTGAGTTGTTGTAATCAAGTCTGAAGGAAGGCCAATTTTATGTAAGTGCAACCATAGTTTTGCATGGATCATTAAATCATATGCTTTTGTAAAATTAATAAAATAAATAAAAAAAATTTTATTATGCATTTTTGAAAACTCCATGTAGTGTCTAAGAGTAACTATGTGATCAATAGTAGAGTGATTTTGTTTGAAACCTACTTGACATCTTACCTTAACGTTGTTACCTTTAGCTTAAGAATTGATTCTTGTTTCTAACAAAGTGCCCAACAACTTAGCAAAAATATTACTCACAATGATCATTCGATAATTTTTCAAATTTTTTTTATCCTCCTATTTATATAATGATATAGCTTTAGTAGTTTTTTATTGTTGATTTCATCCTTGCTTCATTGCTGAATTTAATTTTTGCCAATTTTTTCTATGAATAGTAGATCCTGCCAACTTTAATAATTTTGCATATAAGCCATCTGAACCTACAACTTTGCCAAATTTTAGTTTTTTAATACCCTTTGTGACTTATTCAAGAGTAAATTGGAGAGGTGCTTGTTGTACAATAGTAGTAGAATTATCATCTTATCCTGTAAATAGTTTATTCTAAAAATGAGCAAATATCTTCAAAAGAAAAATTAAATGATGAAGAAGCTAAACATTGCTAAAATTATCTAGGTTCCTGTCTAATTGTGTAAGCAAAATATTATTACTATTCCCTAATAAATTTTCTTCTGTTGGTTCTAATCAAGTATTTATATGTCTTAACTAAACTTTATCTATGACTCTTATTTTCATTTTTAATATTTTGCTTAGCCTACATGTTGTCCTCATCAAACCAAGTCTTCTAAATGCCTTGTTGATGTGAATGCATAAGTTACTTAGCTATTAGAAGCAAAATTTATTCAATCTCCTTATTTCATCTTTCAAAAGATCATTTATTATGTACTCCATTCATATATTTTTCCTTGATTGCTGGGGTGAGTTTGTAGTAACATTTTTTTCTATTCTTATTTTTGCTATCTTAGAAACAATTAGAAGTTGCAACAAAAACTTAACATGATGATGGCAAGACTCCACTAAATCTTCTCCAACTTTCAACTCCTTAATAAAATTAATATCTTCATAAGAACATAAAGGAAAATCAATGCAAGAGCTATCTTGAGATCTTGTGAAAGTAAATGATGAAGATTGAGGAAATCTAGCAAGTCCATTATAAATTAGAAAATCAAAATTTTTTTCCATTCTAATAATTATTAGTCTATCTTATTGATAGTGCCATTTGCAGAATGTTGGGCCTAGTATTGATCTTTAACAACATTTAAATTGTCAACATTATGTTGCCATTGAATAATTTTTTTTTTTTGCTCTGAACCTATCCTTGCATTAAAATATCCAAAAATAAATACTAATTTTTTGCTACAAATTCTACAATATCTTTGCCTAAGAACTAGAAAGGATGATCATGAGATAGCTCTATAGAATCATAGAATGTAGCATATCTAGGAGAAAAATAGCATACATCAAGGAATGCACAACCATGCTAGCATAAGATTTTTAGCTAAAGATATTGTTTATGATCATTAATTCTTTCTAAAAGCCTACAATTTTCAAGAGATTTCCTCATTAACATTGCAATGCCCATAGAAGGTCTGCCTCTTTTCCCTACTCTTGTATTCCTTGCAACAAATTTAATAAATTTGGTGACTAAAAAATCTACAAAACCAACATCTTTCCAAGTTTTAACAAAACCAAAAATATCAAAGCTATTGAAAAAGCTAATACTGGTCAAAGAAACAACTTTATTTGTAATTCCACTATCAATGTTAAGAAATCTACACCTTAAAGGGCATATATGTTTTTTGAATAATTTTTGGAACACTACTTATTTGTAATGACTATCTCATTGCTAACATGTAGGTATGCTACCAAACCTTGTTCATGAGCTACCTTAAATTTGTTCATTGTTTAGCCCTTTTTGTAAGTTTCTTTCAAGTAATATCCTCACTTATTCAATGATTTTTCCCATTCTTAGTTTGCTTCATGTGGCTTTGATGTCTCCAAACATGCACTCTATCTTCTACATCATAAAACTTAACAATTACATGTTTGGAATTTTGACATCATTCACTTAAAACCCTAAAAACTTTATGAATTTTTTGAGAAGTTATATGCATATCATCTATAAGTGTTTAAACTTTCTTAAAAATAAAGTTTCATTTGTTTCACTTTTTGTCTCTAGCATACCTATAAAATACAAATTTTTTTTCTTTTTTTCATCTTGCTCTTTCAAAGCTTTTGTGATTGCAAATTTCATCTTTATCTTTATTCCTTCAAGATTGGATTCATTATTATTTTCTTCCACCTTAGCTTCAATTTCTACTAATTTTAGGAAAATCTATTCATTATCCTTTGGAGCAACACTAGTCTCTATTTTTCCCTTAATCTTCTCTTTGAGGGTTGATACCCTTTGAAGAATTTCTTTATTTTGTTTATGGGTTTCATCCTGCAATGCGACTTTGCTAATCATATACTCCCATTGTGCAATTGAAATTTGTTTGAAAGTAGTTGCATTTATAGATTTTTTTGTGTGCCCTATGTTAATGCCATGATAAAATTTTTAAATTTCTTTAGTAGACAACTCAATCTCTTCGACAACAAATCTACACTCATAAAATATCAATCAATATAGCCTACCTCTAACTACCCTTTCTACTATATGAGATTAAATTGATCTTTAATGCTCAAGGCTCTATGTTGGATAGTAGGAGCAACTTTCAGTTTGTTTTGAGTTCAAAGAATTAATTCTATGAGTTCTCTCAATATCCATGACCAATGAAGTTCACAATCAAAGAAGTTTGCGACCTATAGGCCTTCTTACTTCACATGGCATTGCTTCGTTAGGCTTTCACCTATTATTGAAAATTTTCCACTACTACCTCTCATAAGAGTCTAGACCATGTCTTAGTTCTAATGTGGCTGATCATCCTCTTAGACTAGCAACTGATTGTCACCTTGGTAAGTCATTGCCTCACCAACTAACTAATTAGATGTGAGCCCCTCCTATGATGGATTCCTCTTTTTTGCACCTTAGCCCATGGGGTATTAGAAACTATTTTCAACTGTTGTTTTCCTTCCAAGGGTAGGTTCTCACACATTATTCATCATTCACCACTAGAACCACCACCTCCTATTTAACTTGCATGTGTTAAGCATGCCACCAGTATTCATCATGGGCTAGGATCATACTTGCTATGAGATTCATAGTTGCATTACTTATAGTTTCCTTCTTTGTGGATAAAGTGAATTATAAATTGTCTTTAATTGACATAACTTGTATCCATTAGTTTAGAGTTCACCCCTTAGAATATACTTATCCCTATCGTCTCATGTCAATCTAATGAGCCATGGAGAGAGCAAAAGGGCTCTAGGAATAATCCAACTCAGATTGATGACCTTAATCATGTTAAGGTGACACTCTTCTGCTAAGTTATATCCCTTTCTTCATATGGGAAAAGAGTAGATTTGAGTATTCTATAGACCCTTTGTACTTATTACACCAAAACTCCATAGAAAATTTGGACCTTTAGTCAATATCTCTTTTTGTTTTTGAAGTTTTGATGTATTTCTGTATCTCAATCCCAAAGCAATTTCATTTTCTTAGAAACATAGATAAAATTCATTACTAGAAAAAGAAAAAAAGAAAGATAAATGATAAAACCTTTACTATGTAAGCCTACGATATCGTAGCTTCGCATATGTCATCATAGATGCGACGTAGTGGTCCATGGTCATGCCTATAAATACCAACCCATCATCGTGTCAAAAGAACAACTTACATAGAGTTAGAGTGAATATGTATAGTGTGATAAATTATAGTTGTACAAAATATTTATCCAAGTGGATTGTTCCTAGACATAATTCATGAATGGAAAAAATGATCTAGATTTTTTTTTATCATTGCAGCAATTCATTTAGCATAATTTTACTTTTCCATGTTGTTTACAATTACTAAGTCATTTACTTTTACTAAGTTTTTAACTTTTCCAATGTTTACTAGTAAGGCAAAATAAGTACAAATGGTTTTGAGTGTAAAGTATAACTACTTGGTAACCTAGCAGTAGCTTCACTTGATTCACTTAGTAGTGAAGTTATTTGGTAATTTTGGTAATAGTTGCAGTAACCCAGTATATGTATGAAAAACTAGGAATAGATGCTTATCTTCGATAGGACAAAGTAGATTTACGTTTTGATTGTACTTAGCCTTAGAATTTACAATCACTTTCATCATGCCTACTCTTAGCATATTTCAAGAAAACAACATCAATACATCATATACCTCACTAAGAGTTGAACCATATGATTTGCACCTCGCTAACAATATACAAAAATGGGCATGACTAAATTAGTTCTTGGGTAGGTTAAAAATAGAGGGAAGGAAGAGAATAGAAAAATTCTTAAATAAAAAAACCAATCTAAATAACTCAACATTGTCCATCAAAATCAAACCCTTGACTTGGAACCTTAAAACACCTATAAAATTTTACATCATAACTTGGAATATTGGTACTCTTAACAAAAGACCTATAAAATTACCAACACCATGAAAAGACAAAGAATTTGCATTGCTTACCTTTAGGAAATAACATGGAAAGTGGAGAAAGCTAAAGATTTAAGACAGGGTTACAAACTCTTTTACTTAGGAAAAGAAAATCATAAAAATTGAGTGCACATCATCATTGAATAATCTGTCAAAGATAAAGTAGTACAAGTATATCACCATGATGATCAAATTATGGACATCAAACTCATGCTTGGAAATAATATCATCAATGTTATTAGCGTATATGCTCCACAAATTAGCCTAGAAAATTTGATTAAGTTTTTGGGATTTCATGTATTAGGTGCTTCAAGAAATTTTCTAGCAAGAAAGCATATTCATTGGAGGGGATTTTAATGGTCAGGTTAGATCTATGAAAAATGGGATATGATAGTATCCATGGAGGATAAGGATTGAACAATGTAATGATATGTGAAATTCAGTACTATAATTTACAAGTGTCTGTGACCTTGTAATTACAAATACTTATTTCAAGAAGAGGATGAAATATTTAATTACATGCAAGAGTGGGATGGATAAAATACAAATTGATTTATTTTTTATGATGCAAAAGATTGGGCCATGAGCAAAGATTGTAAGGTCATACTTGGAGAGTGCCTTGTAACTCAACATTAACTAATGGTCATGGATTTAGCTATACAAAGCTTTAAAGGTAGCATGAGAAAAGGGACTAAATGTTGAAAATTATGGAACTTGAAAGAAGATAATATCATGTTATTCAGAGAAAAATTGCTACATGAAGGCACATGGAATTAGAATTGCTCTACAAATTTAATTTTTGGCTAGATGAAAAGTTACATTCAAAAAATTGGAAAGAACATTTTTGGTGAAATAAAAGGCAAAAAATACATCCGAAAGGAGACATGGTTATGAAGTGATAAAATGCAACACGCTATCCAAAAAAAATGCTTTAAGAAATGACAATAAAGCGATAGTCCAAGAAAATAGGTTAATATACAAATGGCAAAGAATGAGGTAATAGTAGTAGTATTTAAAGTCAAACATAAGGTCTTGGATAGCTATTATGAGAAATTAGGAATAAAGGAAGGAGAAAAACCTATTTATAAATTTAAAAAAATTAGAAACAAGAAATGTAAGGACATTGATTATGTAAAATGCATCAAGGAAGTAGATGACATAATTTTAGGAAAAGAAAATGAAATTTTGGATAGGTAGAAAATTTATTTTTAAGAATTAAATTAAAAATTTTGAAGAGAAGACATCCAAGAAGAAGAACAAAATTTTAGTTTTCTTAATTAACTTTCCTTCTTTGAGGTGAAGATAGCCTTATCAAATATGAAAAATCGAAAAGCTATTGAACCAAATAACTTTTTTATAAAAGCTTGGAAAGCATTGGTAGATACAAGAGTTTCTTAGTTGATAAAATTATTTAAGAAATTTTTAAAGGATGAAAAAATTTCTAACGCTTGGAGAAAAAACTTTGTTATTCTCATTTACAAAAATAAAGGAGATGTACAAAATTGAGTAACCTATAGAGGAATCAAGCTAATGAGTCATACTATGAAGCTTTGGAAAAGAGTCATAGAGTAGCATTTCAGACTTGAACAATAGTATCAAAAAATTAATTTTGATTTATGATAAGGAGATCTACTATAAAGAATATGTTTTTGATACAACAATTGATGGAGAAATTTAGAAAACATAGAAAATTTCTACATATGATCTTCGTTGACTTGGAAAAAGCATATGGCCTAGAAATATTATTTAGTAAGCCTTGCAAAGAAAAAACATCCCTAATAAATATATTAAAGTGATTCAAGGCATGTATGAAAGAGTTACTGCTAAAATTAGAACAACTTATGGAATAATGGTGTAGGGACATCTCTTTTGATTCTCTTGTTTTCCCTTACAAGTTGTTTTTGTAGGTTTTTAGCTCTGGAGAGACATCTTGGAAGTTCACCAAACATCTTGGCTAAGACTTGAGCTTGATAAAAGATGTCCTTGATTTAGAGGAGATGTCTTGTCTGAATTACAGTCTTCTATGTGGAGGCGTCTTGTAGATGATGAGACGTATCTAATGAGATGTATCAAATGTAGAGGAGACATCTTTGACATGGAGGAGATGCCTCCCACTCTTAGGAGATGCTTCTCCTAAAAGTTGGATTTTTACTGGAGATGACCCAAGGAGGGTAGAGACAACTGGCATGATTGAGAAAACTTTTGGAGTTGATCATTCAAAGTTGGGGAATAGCTAGGAGAAGATGGAAAAAGATAGAAATAATGTTGAAACTTCAAGTTGAGCTTGTGGAAGGTTTCCTTAGGTTTTTATCTTGTTTTCTAATAAATATGGTAGTTGTTTCATGCTTGTTACACACCAGGAGAATGGAAGTTCATGAGATGTACTAGTGAGAGCTATTGAGTTAATGAGAACTTTGGCAAGAGTAGGAGAGCACATTGAGTGAGTGCATAGAGGTTGGAGCTCCAATGTCAATTGTGTTGGCATGTGTGTTCTAGTATTACTTGCACACTAGATCCCCCCATGACTAAGGTGAGTGCTTTGGGATCAATAGGTTCAACAATCATGGAAATTGGAGTTATGGTGAGGAAGTTATAACTTTGGGAAGTTTCGTTACTAGAGCTCAAAAAAAACAACAAAAACTCCTCTTGTTGAAAAATGGCAAAATGAAAAATTTTCTAACTCTTGGCACATATATATACTATTTTTGTTGATGTGACATCATAGTTGCAACGTTGTAGGGCATATGACATCATAACTACGACATCACTATTGAAAATTTTCAAATTTTTGATAAATTTTCATGGAAAAATAAGTCAATTGGATGATGTGGAAGACATAAATGTTTTCTAAAGGGTTATGGATCATAGATGAGCTTAAAACTTAAAAATTTGGCATTTGAAAGTCTTAAGTAAGGAATTTTGGGCAACGAAAGTTTATTGAATCTATATGAGATGGGTTGAAGATTCTTAGTTGATGGATAGGTTATAAGATGGTATGGGAAGTGTTGATTGAGTCTTAATCATATTGGAAGGCATAAGATGATGTGAAGTTGCTTGTCAAGTATGAGAAATAATAGTTATACAATTGGATCCTTCCCAAAGCAGGTTTCGGCCCTTAGTACCCTTGTATAGCCACACCTAAAAGTGTTCATATGCAGCCAAGGAGTTGAATGTAAGACATATCTATGTAGCAAAACACACATGTTAATATTGCCAAATTGGGAAAATAACACTATAGTATACAAAACCATGAAGTTATGATTAGATATATAGTGAGGTGAAATGGAATGTAGAAGTTGGATGTGACATGTCTTATCATAGGCATAATGAATCCTTGTGTGTGAGGTGTGATTAAGGCAATCAATAGCCTTTTGGTCCAAGATTCAAACCAAGTCCAAACAGCTTTCTAGTGACATTGCATTGTTTTGTCCTTAGAGCTAACAACCACAAGACTACCACTATTTCAAGGAGTATTACCACTTGGCAATGTTGTTCAAAGAAGAAGTTTATTAATAGCACATTTTTTAATTTTTTTGATTCTTGAGAAGCCCCATACCTTTAGCCATGGGTAACATGTCTTGCCTGTGGAACCCCTAGAAATTTTATCTTGTGCTTTTATTTTATTTTTACTATGTTGACCTTACCAAAAGACTACCTTTAGGCATGGGTAATGATGAGTAGCTAGGTACCCCTATGCCCAACCATACGAATCACTAAGGTGTTATGCATGATCCAATCGAATTTTGTGGACCTATAGTTATCTAATGCATTAACTCTTCTAGGAAGTGAAATGGTCATTAAGAACATTTGTTGCCTTCCCAACTACACTTGTGAGGCTTGAGGGTCTGGTTTAAGTGTAATTGAGGTATATGATTTTTTATTGTTTGATTTTTTATAGATGTAATCACCTAAAAAAAGAATGAAGAGTAGAGTAACTTAAAATCTAACTTGTTTACTGCCTATCTAGCCTAACACAAGTAACCACCCCACTTTCCCAGACACATCCTGAACACATATAGTACTGCTAGGCTACCAAACGTTAAGCATTGCTAGGTTACCAAGTACTATATGAATGCTCAAAGTGATCGTGCTTGTGTTCATTAACTACTAGAAATAAATTACTTAATTTAAATGCATTTAAGTAGAAAGCATGAAAGTAAAGTGCATTAAAAGAAATAATAATCTGTTCTTAGTGTTGGAAGGATTGTCAAAAGAGTTCATTTTATTCCCATCACACTACTGTGCTCAGGTACATCAGTGTTCGAACAAAGAACTGTACACACTTAGACTCCTTCTATGGGCACTCAGAAAATATTGTAACTTTGAGGAAAATAAATAGCAAGAGCTTCGCTACTTTGACTAAAAATTAACTTGAAAACTATCCAAAACTAGAGCCTAGGTACTATATTTATAGGCCACGATATATGCCTCGATGTCATGTACCTAACATCGCAACCATAGAAAAATAGCTATTCATCATACCCCCACAACTAAATAAAAACTTATCCTCGAGTGAAGATGAGGAAAAACAAGTTCTATATAACATAAGATATTGGGTAGGTATGGGATTATTAATTGACATACAAATTGAATTAAATGGAACAATAGACTTTGAGTGCCCAAGTGTATGGAATTATAATTTTTACAGAATTGGGTGTTCATGATAAGAGAAGTGAACACCTTGAATAACACTGACATCCAATGCCTCTTGGTAGTAGAAGAATAAGAGAGAAGCATTCCTATGATCACGAATGGTCCTCATTTTGTGGTACTGTTGCATCATCCTTGGTGAATATAGTTCCATTTCCAGTCCATGCTTCCCACTACAATCACAACAGAATCATGAATTCGTATGCAATGCGTAACACATAACTATTAAATGCCTTGTCTTGTCGATGGTTACACTTGGCTAGGTTGTGATTATGGTTGATTAGTTCCTTGACTAGTGTTAGTGGGAAGGCTAACAAATAGGGTAAAATACATAAGCAGTTCATTAAATTTGAAAAATTTTAACATAAGGAAATATTTGAAGAGGGTGTAAGAATTCACAATAATAAAAAGGAAAGTTCACTAAAAAATGCTGTGAAGATGTGTGAAATTGGATGCCATTGATGGGGTAAACAAAAGAGAATTTGATTATAAGGGTGTATAAGGGTAAAGAACTTAACTAACTCAACCAAAAGATATGCAAGTGGGTATTCCCCAAAGCAAGCACAAGCCTTTTATGCCCTTGCATAACTTTAAACGATAGAGTCCATAGGCTTTGTGGATGATTAATGGTTATAGAAGGTTAAGTACAAAAACCCAAAAGAAACTAACTAAGAATTTTGACACATCAAACCAGGACATCGAACCAAAACATGAAACCAGTAGTGAAGTGAGACATGGAAAGCATAGATGGATGAGAATGAGTAGAATGGAGTTTCTAATTATGGTCACATGAAGACCCTTGTGGATTTTGTTGTTAAATGACTTGAGAGGATCCATCCTTAGTCTAGACCAAAACCAACCATGTTCAGTGACTTTGCATTGACATTCTAAGACCAATCCATCCCCTGAGATACAAGAGTGCTCCCATAAAGTAACCACCATTCTTTATTAGAGAGGAAGTAGGAAGTGAGGTAGGGCCTTAGTTAGAGTGAACTAGTTCCATAACTAGTGCTTGTGGCCCATTTATTTTTTCTAAGGGGTGTGCTTTGAATTTCCATTGATTTTTTTAAAAAAAATGAAAACCACACCATGCAAAGACATATGCATTTATTTTGTCCAAGGGGTGTGCTTTGAATTTTCATCATTTTTCTCTTGATGAGAACCACACCATGCAAGGATGTATGCATTGATTTTGTTCAAGGGGTGTGCTTTGAATTCTCATCACTTCTTCTTTCTTTCTTTCTTTCTTTTTTGATGAGAACCACACCATGCAAGAACTTATTCAACTTCCTTTTATTGGTGGACATGGAAAGATAAGAAATTCATGAAAATGCACATGCACCTAGGCAAATAGAAAGGCATAAAGAATATCAAATCCCCTCGAAGCCACACCCTGTTCAAACCTTTGAATTCTTCCCAATTCCAAAAACTACCAAAGTCACAAATTTATTAAAGTTTTATTAATGAAAAATAATTGCACGTTTCCAAAATAAGGAAAACCATAGAGTTTGTGGATGTGTGGATGTTGTGGACTCATTGCCTATTGCATGAAAAAGAAACAATGTCCTAATTATTCATAATAAAATTCAAAGCCAGAAACTAGACACCGACAATCAAATAAATAAAATAGTACATACCACCATCAAATAGCACATTACCAATGTACCTGGCAGTTATTAACAAAAAGTTATAAAATCACATCAAATAAAATAAAAGAAAATGTAAAATATTCAAGAAATAGCAAATGTACTAATGATGGTGTAAAAAAAAGTAGAAAAGATTAATAACATGAAAACAAAAAGATGTAAAATAAAGAATGTGTAAAACAAAAAGTTGAAAAACTGAGGAGTCGCTTGTATGATTAACATGAGTGGACATCTTTCCCATGACTAAGTTGAAAGGAGGAGATATGAAATATGGAGTGTGGTTATCCATCTAATGAGGTGCTTGTTATGTTAGTTGGCATATGCTCATAGAAAGGTTTAATTTGTTAGATGTTGACCAACTATTTTTTGTTTGGGATCTTAGGTTTATAGATTATCATGGCCCCAAAAGAAAAAGTCTCATAAATGATGTAAGGTCCTTCCCACAACGTTTGGAATTTAGTTAATTGAGGTATGTGTGTGGGGTTCTAGTAGAGAACCTTATCTTCAGATTGAAATTTTCTTTTTCTAATTTTTAGGTCATGACGCTTTTTGTTATAGGCCTTGTGCAACTTGTTAGATGATAGGGCTACTAATCGATTTTCATTTAGCAAGTTGAGATTCATTAGTCATTCTTTTTGAGCTAGACTTAAGTTAAGGTCAAGGTCACAAATAGTTGAAAGTGTACAGAGCTCAGATTGAATAGGAAGTATTGGTAATTTCCCGTACATAAGCTCATAGGGAGAATAGCTTATAGGAAGTTTCCATGTTGAGCGGTAGGCCCAAAGGGCATCATTGAGTTTTGTGCTCTAGTCTTTCCTATACTTACTAATAGTTCTTGTAAGTATCCTTATGATTTTCCTATTGGTAACATCAACTTGACCATTAGCTTGCGGATGAAAAGGTGTTGTGAGTTTATGCTCAACCCCCAAGTGTTGCATGAGTTTTCAAAAAGTAGTGCCTGTAAAATGAGTTCCATTATCAGAAATTAATGCATGTGGCATACCAAACCTATTTACAACATTTTGTTCTACAAATCAAGTAGCAGTAGAGGATGTATAGTCAATGATGGCTATTACTTCTACCCATTTCATACAATAGTCAACAACAACTATGATGTATGCCTTTCCATATGACATAGGTGTAATAAGACCCATGAAATCAATGCCCCAAATGTCAAAGGGTTCTAGTGGTTGACTCCATTGTTGAGGTCCCTCCATTCGAGCAGTCATTCCACCATCTCATTGGTATCATTCACAAGAGCAGACGTAATGGTAAGCATCCCTAAAGAGTGTTGGCCAATAGTACCTTGCCCTCAAGATTTTAATGGACGTGTGTCTTTCAACGTAGTGTCCTCCATAGTGACCTTCATGAGCATCTTGGAGAATGCACAGTTGATCAACATTAGGGACACACCAACAAACCAAGCCATTGGTGCACACCTTGTAGAGGTGTCCGTTGATTTTCATGAAGTGCTTTACTTGGTGAACAAATTATTGTTTCGTTTGGTAGTCCAACCCTTGTGGCATCTCCTAAGTGAGAAGATAGGTGAGAATGCCATCATATCATTTTGGCCAATTGGGCATTTATTTAGTTATAGCCCTAGCAAAGAGAAGTTCATCAAGAAACATGTTAGAGAGTGGGCTTTCTTTCTCTTTGTCATCACATCGCAATCGAGACAAGTGATTAGCAACCACATTTTCACTACCCTTTCTATCTACCATCATAAGATCGAATTCCTACAAAATCACTAGCCATCGTATGACACAGGGGCTTGTTCATTAGGAAGCCAATGGCAATATGGTCTATGTGCACAAACACCTTGTATTCAAGCACATGATGCCTAAACTTCTCTAGAGTAAACACCACCGTCATCAATTCTTTCTTTGTGGTAATGTAGTTTAGTTGGGCACCCACAATGCTTTGGCTAGTGTAGTGGATGCAATATATCATTTCTTGTCATCTAACTACATCAACATAGCTCCCAAGGCATATTTTGATGCATTTGTCATGACATGAAATGGCTTGGACTAGTCAGGTGTTTATAAGATATGAATTTCTACAAGCTTTTCTTTCAGTTGCTGGAATGCTTTCTCACATTTTGTGGTCCAGATAAAGGGAGCATCTTTCTTTGTTAGCTCGACCAATGATTTTGCAATCTTAGAGAAATTCTCTATGAATTGTCTGTAATAGCCAGTATGTCCAAGGAATGACCAAACATCTTTGATAATTTCTAGTTGGTGGGTTATTCCTTGGATGACTCTTATTTTTTCTAGGTCCACCTTAATTCTTTCTTGCAATATTCTATGCTTTAGTACAATGCCCTCCTGGACGATGAGGTGACTTTTCTGGCAATTGAGCTGCAAGTTAGTTTCGACACATCATTTCAGCACTTGCTCAAGGTGGTCCAAGGCTTGCTCAAATGTAGCTCCATAGGTGGAGAAGTCATCCATGAAGACTTCCATACCACTACTGATCTACTATTGAAAAATGCTCAAGACTAGGCATTGGAATGTGGCAAAAGCATTGCATAGACCAAATGGCATATTGTAATATGAAAAATTCTCCTAGGGACTTGTGAATGTTGTCTGTGCTTGGTGTTCTAGTGCAATTTGAATTTGGTTATAGCCACTATAACCATCAAGAAAGCTATAGTAGTAATGCCTAGATATTATTTCAAGCACTTGAATGTTGCCATATTCAACAACTGAAAATCAATGCAAAGCCACCATTTGGCACCTTTCTTTGGCACAATCATGAGTGGACTAACCCACTCACTATCCATAATGGGATAAATGAACCCTGATTTGAGGAGTTACTCAATTTCCTTCTTGACAATCTACTTTAGTTTGGGGTCATCTCTATGGCTATCATTTTGGCTTCATGGCCAGGTCAATGTAGATGTGATGCTAGCATATCCTAGGATCAATCTCTATGAGTTCAGGATATGACCAAGCAAAAGCTACTGACAATCTTTCAACTACATTCAATAGCATCTTTTTCTGTTCTAAAGTAATTTTTGCATTGATTATAACTAGCTTCCCATTTTTCAAAAACACATATTACATTCCAACTGGCAGTGTTTTCAGTTTAAGGGGCCCTTGCTTGACTTTTTCAATAATTTCCAACTCTCCCCAATGAGTATCATCATTTGTGTCATCAAAGAGTTGGTGATGAACTTACTCAAGTTTATCCATGCTCGTGAGATATGCACATGTTAGGCTCTTAGTCAGTTCCATGCAAAGTGTGCGACTTTCAAACTTAGTGGTCAACCACTAGGTGCCCTCCTATTT
>MNCI01011742.1:16659-45334 GCA_015680685.1 Gnetum montanum
CCTCCATAGTGACCTTCATGAGCATCTTGGAGAATGCACAGTTGATCAACATTAGGGACACACCAACAAACCAAGCCATTGGTGCACACCTTGTAGAGGTGTCCGTTGATTTTCATGAAGTGCTTTACTTGGTGAACAAATTATTGTTTCGTTTGGTAGTCCAACCCTTGTGGCATCTCCTAAGTGAGAAGATAGGTGAGAATGCCATCATATCATTTTGGCCAATTGGGCATTTATTTAGTTATAGCCCTAGCAAAGAGAAGTTCATCAAGAAACATGTTAGAGAGTGGGCTCTCTTTCTCTTTGTCATCACATCGCAATCGAGACAAGTGATTAGCAACCACATTTTCACTACCCTTTCTATCTACCATCATAAGATCGAATTCCTACAAAATCACTAGCCATCGTATGACACAGGGGCTTGTTCATTAGGAAGCCAATGGCAATATGGTCTATGTGCACAAACACCTTGTATTCAAGCACATGATGCCTAAACTTCTCTAGAGTAAACACCACCGTCATCAATTCTTTCTTTGTGGTAATGTAGTTTAGTTGGGCACCCACAATGCTTTGGCTAGTGTAGTGGATGCAATATATCATTTCTTGTCATCTAACTACATCAACATAGCTCCCAAGGCATATTTTGATGCATTTGTCATGACATGAAATGGCTTGGACTAGTCAGGTGTTTATAAGATATGAATTTCTACAAGCTTTTCTTTCAGTTGCTGGAATGCTTTCTCACATTTTGTGGTCCAGATAAAGGGAGCATCTTTCTTTGTTAGCTCGACCAATGATTTTGCAATCTTAGAGAAATTCTCTATGAATTGTCTGTAATAGCCAGTATGTCCAAGGAATGACCAAACATCTTTGATAATTTCTAGTTTGTGGGTTATTCCTTGGATGACTCTTATTTTTTCTAGGTCCACCTTAATNGGTTATTCCTTGGATGACTCTTATTTTTTCTAGGTCCACCTTAATTCTTTCTTGCAATATTCTATGCTTTAGTACAATGCCCTCCTGGACGATGAGGTGACTTTTCTGGCAATTGAGCTGCAAGTTAGTTTCGACACATCATTTCAGCACTTGCTCAAGGTGGTCCAAGGCTTGCTCAAATGTAGCTCCATAGGTGGAGAAGTCATCCATGAAGACTTCCATACCACTACTGATCTACTATTGAAAAATGCTCAAGACTAGGCATTGGAATGTGGCAAAAGCATTGCATAGACCAAATGGCATATTGTAATATGAAAAATTCTCCTAGGGACTTGTGAATGTTGTCTGTGCTTGGTGTTCTAGTGCAATTTGAATTTGGTTATAGCCACTATAACCATCAAGAAAGCTATAGTAGTAATGCCTAGATATTATTTCAAGCACTTGAATGTTGCCATATTCAACAACTGAAAATCAATGCAAAGCCACCATTTGGCACCTTTCTTTGGCACAATCATGAGTGGACTAACCCACTCACTATCCATAATGGGATAAATGAACCCTGATTTGAGGAGTTACTCAATTTCCTTCTTGACAATCTACTTTAGTTTGGGGTCATCTCTATGGCTATCATTTTGGCTTCATGGCCAGGTCAATGTAGATGTGATGCTAGCATATCCTAGGATCAATCTCTATGAGTTCAGGATATGACCAAGCAAAAGCTACTGACAATCTTTCAACTACATTCAATAGCATCTTTTTCTGTTCTAAAGTAATTTTTGCATTGATTATAACTAGCTTCCCATTTTTCAAAAACACATATTACATTCCAACTGGCAGTGTTTTCAGTTTAAGGGGCCCTTGCTTGACTTTTTCAATAATTTCCAACTCTCCCCAATGAGTATCATCATTTGTGTCATCAAAGAGTTGGTGATGAACTTACTCAAGTTTATCCATGCTCGTGAGATATGCACATGTTAGGCTCTTAGTCAGTTCCATGCAAAGTGTGCGACTTTCAAACTTAGTGGTCAACCACTAGGTGCCCTCCTATTTTATGGCTACTACATACAAACACCTTTGAATTTCTACTTTTGGTGCATACTACTTGCATGCAAAGATAGATGCTTGCTTTATAGCCTACAGTTTCTACATAAAATTGCACCTTGTATCGCTATACACAATGCATGAAACTCTCTTCTTCTCAATCTTTCTGAATACATTTTCTTTAGATATTTCTAGGGAAAGATCTCTGATGCCCATTCTTGCATTGATGATGCTCAGCCATGCCCTTCCCATGATGATTGGGACATCTCCTTTGCAGTTCTTCACTTTGATTACTAGGAAATTGATAGGATAAGACCACACATAAACAATGATCATAATGTCTTCTACCAATTCCAATGGAACAGTGATGGACTGGTCTACCAATTCTAATCTTATGTTGCTCTTCTTGAGAGGAGGCAGGTTTCAGTCAATGTACATTTCATGAGAAATTAAATTAACACCAAAGTCTAAATCGGGAAGAGCCTTGCATGGTTTGTTTCTAGCAATTTGCAAAAATTAGAGGACTTCCAGGATTGGCTAATTTCTAGGGAAGGTTTCTTGCATGGATCCAATTAGATATGGTATGAGTGAGCATTACAGTATGGATCCTAAGCAAAGTTTGGTTTGAAGGAGGCTCAATGGAATTTGATATAAAGGAGGAAGATGCAAGAGTAGGATGGTTAGATGTGGGTGTATGTGAAGGCTTAGATGGGCTACAAGGTTGAAAGAAAGGTCTTTTCTTTAGTTGGGCATTGAACCCCTCTGATTGATGACTCAATTGTAGCTTAACGACCCTTGTAGCATTGTGTAGGTGGAGGAGTATGTGTAGGGATAGGAGGAGGATAAGGGTAAGAGGTGGTATCCCTTCTTTCATGTGGCAAATGAGCTCAATAATAATAATTTGAAGGGTGGTAGTGAGGCTGAAAATTAGAGATGTGACTAGAGGAGTGACATGGAGGCATGGGTTGTTGAATGTAGTAACCATATGGATTAGGCTACTGGTAAGGGTATTGTTGCCTTGGTAGTGCCAACACCCATGATTGTGGTTTTTGTCACTATTGATACTATTCATATAGTTGTAGTGGTGCTCCACTTGGATAATATTTTTGTTGCTAGTGGAACTGCCTAAAATTGCTTTGAGGATAAGGTAACCTTTTGGATGTTTGCCTTTGTGTAAGTCATGGATGTAAAGCATACATCCAAAACTCTCATAGATGTGATATAATGGGGCAACATCCCTTAGGATGTTCATACTGACACACATCACACCCATGATCATCATCTGATTCATTGTCCACAACTTCTTCAATTGCAGCAATCTTGCCCTTACCTTTGTGATATGCATGTTTAGCTTCCTTGTACCTCTTACACTCATAGTCACGACCTTGTTCTTTGGATTCTTCAGTAATTTTGAGGATAGATTGGAATCTATTATTCATTGAGTCCCATAACTGATCAACCTTGGTCATAAGTTTAGATTGGAATTTTTGAAGTCGCAAGGTTTTCTTATTCACCACCTCATCAAATACAGACTCATCCTCACTATTGTAGAATTGAACCTCCCTCTTACGAATGGAAGGATCACAATTGTATTCTTCTGCACTTTCTCTTTTTCTTAGTTTGCCCTCCTCTTTAGCGACCTACTCTATTAATCTTTGTTTTTGACAAACACTTAGTTCTAATAGTCACCCTTGAGCATAGACACTAAGGGTTTCCCTCATTTTTAACCGAAGCTCATCTACTATGTGGCAAAATTTGATCCAGTTAAGAATAACCATGGCCTAGACATTTGTGCATTAAGGTGTAGTATCAACCAATGGTAGCATCCAAGGATTTATGTCTTTCTTGTTTCCATTCTTGAATTTTTTTCTTAAGTTGGACACTCTGGAGTACATTTATTATTTATCATTGATGAGTGGTGAGGTACCCCTACACTCAACCATATGAATACAAGCATTTCACACACGATCCGGTTGAACTCTACAGATGAACTAGTTGTGGTATCTAGATAGTTACTCGTAGATTGTAGTTCGTTGTCTTCCCACCTGGACTAGTATTAGCTTTGTCATGTATGATTTAGTCCAGAGTGAGGTGTACGATGTGTTCCTACACTAATGCTACTCCTATGTATGATGGGAAATAATATCAACTAAGCTAAGAGAGAGAGGATGAGAGAGAATCTGAACTAGCCTAAGTGCAATGCTCGATGAGCATCCATTCCTTAATCATTCGTACACATCTTGGACCTCGTGCACGAATACCACTGGGATTACCAAACGCATGGCCTAAGTATGCTACTGGGTTACCAAGTAGTCACACTTAAATGCTTGTGATTAAGTCGTACTCATTCCGCGTTACTAGGAGATAAGGGTAGAGAGGTATTAAATTAGAAAGTAATAAATAATAATAACAATTAAATAATTAAGCTAAGTGGATGCTACAATGATGAAGTAATCTCGATCTTTATTGTTAGTCATGTGCGTGTCCAAGTATGTCACACTCGAATAAGGATGTTGTACAATTACAATCATCACACTATAGGCATGCATTGGGAGAAAGGGTTGAGAGGAAAAACTGAAAAAAATTCCCTACCTTAATACTAAAACTACTACTCCTAAAAACTTAACAACTTTTCAAAATCTGCCTACCTCTTATTTATAGATAAAGATATAGGTTGCGATATCGCAGACACGAATCCACGTCTAGGCTATGATATCGCGTACGCGATATCATGGGTGCGATATCATGGCCAATAGTTCATGACTTATCATACCCCCAAGACTAAATGAAAACTCATCCTTGAGTGAAAGTGAGAACAAGATCCATTGATTACACAGTGGATAGGTATGGGATTATTAATTGACTAGAATGGATTTATGCCACAGTGTGGAATCAAAACAAAATTGAGACACAACACAAAAAAATGCAAAAGAAAGTCCTATAACTACAAAATTGGGTGAAACTCATATAGTTCCTAGTGGTGGTGGCTCCTCCATGCGTGCCTTTCCCTTGTCTTGCGCTCCAAGTCTTGGGATTTGATGGCATCGAAGTATGGATTGGAGTTTCTCCTCTCCAGTGCGGGGATCCTGTGTCATCCATGCTAATGTTCCAATGTTTGATGGAGTTAGAACCTTCCATGGGCATGGTAGTTGTAGAAACATATGATTTACTTTGACATACCAAGCCGCAAACACCTACCGTTCCTCCTCATAGGCTTTGGCTTTGTCTCTGTATTCTTGAAAATCTGTGAGCCATCGAGCCAAGTCTATTGCAACACCTTTCTACCCCTAGTAGCTTGCTTTAACCACCTTGAGTTTAGAATTTGCAGCCTCTAATTTTTGCAATGTTTTCTTGTGTTATGCAAATTTTTTTTCATATTTGACGTAGGTGGTGGCTACCTGTTGCTCAAGCTCTATTCTCGGGCGCCTTGCTATTAACATGGCAAGGTTGGTATACCACAGGTTTGCCAACTCCATGTACTCTGTAAGGTCCTAAATTTGCAGGTCCTAGCTCTTAACTTCCACCTGGTGGGCAAATGTGTATGTGTCCAATATGGCCCACCAGTTAGTGTGTTGAGCACTGAGAGCATTGATGTGGGCCTTGGCCATACAGATCTCCTTTTTAATGATTTGTTTATACATCCCCACCTCATCTTAGAAATGCTCCTTTAGTTTCTCATGCCATTTAGCCTCATTCTGCCATGCACTTATTTCAATGGCTTTCTTTTGATGGATGGTGCGTACCTCCTCCATCGAGAGGGTCTGCTTTTCCCTGGCTAAACGGTTCATGTCCTGGTTGACCTTGATTAGTTTTTCTTGTAATTACTAAAAATTTTCCTCGAGAACCTTCTTTTGTTTTTCCACAAAGGTCAACCAAAAGTTGCCAACAACAAGTTGTTTATTCTTCTCTCGTAAGGCCTTGAGTGCCTTGGTATTTGCGTAAGTTTGTGCTTGTGCCGCAGAGGCATCCCAAACAACCTTCTCTTTTTCTTGCACTACCCTTTTATTCTTTATCAATAGTTTAGTAAGTTGCTCAGTTCTAAAAGTGTCCAACTGGTCTGCAGGAACGAATTGAGAAGGATCCCGTTGTGCTACTTGTAGGGTCACGAGCCTTTCTTGCAATCTTTGCACTTTTACTTCAACATGCTCGGCCCTCATCTCTATCAAGACTAGCTTCCCCTTGGTGGAAATGAGGTTTGATTGTATTGCTATGACATCCTATGTGATGTCAAACAAGGACGTCATTACATGTCCTATTTGTAGCAATCGGTCAAATACATCCTCATGTTCCGTAGGAGTCATTGAGGTATCAGCCAAAGTTTGAGCATTCCGTGCTCTTGTAAGATTTGTTGGTGGCATAAAAGGCACATTAAATGATTCTTTAATGTGATCTACAACCACTTCTATAGCTCCTGCTGCATCCTGGTGCTGCATGACTGCCACCATGGCCCCTTCACTAGTTTCCAATTGCACTTGGAAGGATGCAGTGTTTCTTGAAATCTGTTGTGACCAAGCACTCTCTCCTCCTCCTATCTAAATGAACACTTCACCCCATGCATGATCCATAGAAACCATAGGCTATACAACATCGTCAATGACGCGGAAGAGATTTGCATCATCATGACTTCCCTAACTGACTGTCTCAGCGATGGCCCTGAGATGGCTCATTAACAGTTTGTAATCTTGTGGCGGTGGTGGTGGTTGATCTTGCTGGCCCGTGCTAGGCCCTGCTTCTTGTTGTTGACTGGGTCCCATGCTTGGAAGTTGGTTGGGTCCTGCAAGTTGAGTTGCAGTTGTCCTTGCCATCTATTTTTTTCTTATTTCGGCCCTAGCGTCTCACTAGTGATTTTCCTTGCAGCTGGTGGCTTTAGTAGTTCAGCATACGAAGCATTTTGGGCTTTTTGGAGGACATCATTGGTGTATCCTCTGATACAGGCACATATGCACAGCTTCCTGATAAGACAAGGGAAGGGCAATGCAAACTTCCCTGTCTTCTATTCTTCAAACTGCCTCAGGATCTCCGTAAAATATAGATGAGTTAGGTTAGCATTAACCTTTCCCATCAACACTGTACATCTTCTTGTCGCATATGTTGAAATTATTTTTAAACCTTTTGTGGGGAAGATGTGATAAGTCCCTATTTTGAAATAAATCCTCTCTTCCGTCATCAACTCCCTAAAGGTCTTATCTTCCTTGCTGTATGCCCTATCTAACCAAACTCGTTGCGCATCAGGGTCTGAGTGGGTAGACAACTGAGCAACCTTTGGCCCTATATTTGGAAGGTTTAATACTTCCTAAATGCCTTGAATAGAGAAATCAATAGTCACACTGCAAATGTTAACCATGGTACCTTATTCTTTGTTATGCCAAAATTGGTACGTTTCCCCTAAGTACCAGCACTACTTTTAGAGAGGATAGGCCATAATGGGGACCCCTTGAGGTGATCCTAATGACCTTTAGAGAAAATTTTGTGAAAGGTCCAAAGTTTAATTCCACAATCATTGCAGTAAATATGGACCTTTCATGGATGGCCTGAACACAATCCTGGGGCAATGTGAGATGTCATCCTTGTTTAGAGGCAGCAGCAGCTCCTCCTTCCACCTACCTTGATTGTACAGTGGCAGGTTCTTCTTGGTGGATATTAAATGATTGTTCCTCTTGCTCTACATGTTGTTCAGTAGGAACTTGTCCTTCACCTCTCCTAGGTCGCTTGATCCCACCTTGAGCAGGATCTTCCTGTTGTTTGCATTTTGAGGCCATCTGCAATCACACGGGGCCAATCATTAATAAGGTTGTTACCAAAGTTAGGTTATACCTTACTTCTTGCCTTAATGAATTTTTTTTATCTCTGTGTGATATTAATTATTAGGAGAAAATGTCCCCAAAAGATTATAATATTGAATCCTCTTTGCTTAGGTGGTTTCCAAATCTAGTTTCTCGGTATAACTAAGGAGATGAAATTTTTTTGGCACATTTATCCTTAATTTTATAACTAATTACCTTAATAATTTCCTTCGGGTGATGACGAATTTCAAAAAATTTATGCGCTAGTCGACAACATGTGCCCCTCCCCCATGACTAAGCTGAACGCTCCAGGTTCAAGTAGGTTCAAACAGAATGAAAATTGGAGTACGAGTAGCAAGTTATTGATATGAAAGCAAGGGGTGTGCAATCACAAGTTGTAGAGAGAAATTTGAAAAGCTTTTCCCGTGTGAACAGTTGCAAATGATGTTAAGTAGTGTAGGGGGATTGCATATATATATATTTTTGGGATGCGATATTGTGACCTATCGATGTTAGGGCACTTATAGAATGTACCAAATTTTTAATATTTTTTTGCAATTAAACAATGTAAACTAAGGACATATGGACGAGTTTGAAAGGGTTTTAGGGTAATTCAACTAGTTCTAAAGGCATGAAAATTATGATGGTGTGGAATTTATCAATAAAGACCTCGGA
Organism: Gnetum montanum; assembly: GCA_015680685.1. Taxonomy (NCBI): domain Eukaryota; kingdom Viridiplantae; phylum Streptophyta; class Gnetopsida; order Gnetales; family Gnetaceae; genus Gnetum; species Gnetum montanum. The sequence goes on from MNCI01011742.1 coordinate 25,095, forward strand.
TGGTAAGGGGGAGAAAAAGGCTATGTGATGGTTCATAGGAACGTTTGAATCGGAGGGATAGTAATAAGGGAAAGAATATTGTTGACAATACACTGAGGATAATAGATGATGTGCGAAAGATGTGTTATGAGTGAAAATTACAAAATTATGCAAGTGGGTCCTCTCCAAAGCAGGTTCCAACCTATAATGCCCTTGTGTAACCACACTTAAAAATGTTTGTAGGCACTAGAAGGGTTAAATGTAATCCACACTAGTTCCACAAAACACACACATGTAAGTATCACCGGAATGAGGTAAGAATTCTGCACTATACGAGACACGAGCTACAATTACATGAATAGTGAGATGAGACAGACTGTAGAAAGGATTGTAGAGATTAGGACATGAGGTAACTGACCCAGGGCACAATGAATCCTACGTGTAAGGCATGATTAATGTGTCATTAACCCGTCGTTCCAAGATCAGGACTAAGTCCATTCCCCTGATCAGTGACACCACATTGTTTCATCCCATGATGAGCGACTATGAGAGTACCAGAACAACAAGGTGTACGATCACTTGGCATTTTTTTTAAGGGAGGAGTGATTTTTGCTTTGTGGCAACTTTTCTTCTCTTTTTTCTTCAATTGTTGAATCCAGAGAAGTCGTGAACTTTTAGGCATGGGTGCATGTCTTTCCAGTGGGACCCCCTAGAATAACATTGTATTTTTGAGTGCCTTTTGATTACTCTTACTCCCATTTTACGTTAGATTTACAAGGATCTTAGTACAACCACGTTGCATGATAACTCTCACAGACATCACCAAAGAGAATCCACAAGTGCCCTTAATGTCACACCCTAATCATTTCCTCTTGATCCATCCTTCTTCATTCTGGGTACAATAAACACAAAATTAATTTTAAGTTTTAAGAATGTCAAGAATATCACTATACCCGCAAACAGAACCTCTTATTTGTAGAATGCATAAGTGGGTGTAATGGGCGCACTGTCCAAATAATTGATCACTCGAGACTCAATAACATAGAACACACCTCAACCAACAACCACATGAGTGTTTTATTCATAGATGAGATTACTTATGAAAAGATAAAAAGAAAAAAAGACAAAAAGATAAAAGAAAAAAAAAGTAATTGAAAAACCAGAAAACACAAAATTGTAAACTTAAAGAAAATGAAAAATATTTATTAATCCTACTTGTTATTAGAATAGGGGATATCCCCTATAACTAAACGGTTGAGCATGGAAAGGATTAATAAATGAAAGATGAGGATCCTTGCATGTTGGAAATATTGAAACTTGGTCATACTTACCCCATTGGGGTTCACACACCTAATTATAGTAAGCATAGTGGGGAAATTTATAGGATGTGGTTCTCGAGTAGAGAGTTGACCCACTATGATACTTGAGACCGTAAGATGGTATGCAAGGATCGGGATGTTTCCCTCCATGGCTGTATTCATTGGGTCATATGGTTGTTGGAGTGTTAATTGATGGCCTTGATGAAGTGACATGAGGCATTGGGTTTGAGGAGAAGGATGCACCATAGTGTTGGACTTGTGCTAAGTTGGAGAATGTAGTGGCCTTGGAATTGTGTTGTCCCTTCTTACGATCATGTCTAAAGAAGGGATGTCTTTGATGTTGAGGAGGTCTCTCACTGTTGTTGGCAATAGTAGCACAAGTAACGTTCGTGGGTTGTTGTTGTGATGTAGACACTTTAGGAACAATTAGTGATGTAGAAGGAGGAAAAGGATNTAATTGTTCCTAAAGTGTCTACATCACAACAACAACCCACGAACGTTACTTGTGCTACTATTGCCAACAACAGTGAGAGACCTCCTCAACATCAAAGACATCCCTTCTTTAGACATGATCGTAAGAAGGGACAACACAATTCCAAGGCCACTACATTCTCCAACTTAGCACAAGTCCAACACTATGGTGCATCCTTCTCCTCAAACCCAATGCCTCATGTCACTTCATCAAGGCCATCAATTAACACTCCAACAACCATATGGCNGCACTTTTTATGCATACATTCTAGCATCTTATTGATCTTTGCCTTGATTTCACCTAATGATTGTTGTACTGGCAAAGATGGTTCTTCCTCCTTAAGATAGGTTGATTTCTCCTTTTTGTGATTATGGACCTCTGTTAAGCTAAGATTTTGGTCCTATTGATGTTTTTCAACACTCTCCCATCTAGCCATTTCTCCTTCTTCTTTTGCTACCTGCTTAATAAGCTCTTGGAATTGATGGGTTCGTAGTTCATATAGTTGACCTCAGGCATACATCCCCAGGGTCTCTCTTGTTTCATCACGAAGCCCATCAATGATATGGTACATTAGCCTTTCCTCGAAGAACTCATGGCTTGGAAAGTTATTTAACAATGCATAATATCTTTCTAAGGCCATGTCCAAGGGTTCATGTTGTGCTTGTTTCCACTCTTGGATTTGTTTCCTCAAGGCCGACACTCTTGCGTACGTTTGATATATTTCATTAAGAGTTCTACCATTGTTGGCCAATGTCGTATTGAATTTGGTTTTAACGATCTATACCATACTTTTTCTTGGCCAACAAGTGTCATAGGAAAGAGCTTGAGTTTTTGCTAATTGTTATCAATGTTGTTCCATGCACAGGCATCGTTGAAGGCTTGTAAATGTTGTTGTAGATCTAAGTCATAACCTCCTAAGAAATTGGAAAAGTTGTTTAAATCGAACCTAGGTAGGCGGTTCTCTTTACAATGCCTACGAGAGATTCGAACAACCTCTTGTATTTGCATTAGGCTTGTACTGGCCAGTAGGGGTTCATCGTCATCGAGTAAGTTATGCTTTCGTGCATTGGGATGATGCTGCCTTTGTTTATGTTTATAAGAAACTCCCACCTTAGATTGCATACTCCAATATTCATTGTCATATAATTCGTTGGTTCTCCAATGAATTGCCTCACTAGATGTGGCATTATCGTAGTCTTGTAGGAGAGGCATGGTTATGAAATTGTGCGTGAATTTGTATGTGACTTTTTGTAATTATTTCTTCTTAAAAGATATATCGTTAATTCCTATACAGAAACCTTGTATGATATAACTAATCCAGAACTAGCATTGTCCTTGGAAACGGTGCCAATGATGAGTGGAAAGGTACCCCTACACTCAACCATATGAATACAAGCATTTCACGCACAATCCGGTCAAACTCCACAGAAGGACTAGTTGTGGTATCTAGACAGTTACTCGTAGATCGCAGTTCGCCATCTTCCCACTTGGACTAGTATTAGCTTTTTCATGTATGGTTTAGTCTAGAGTGAGGTGTATGATGTGTTCCTACACTAATGCTACTCCTGGGTATGATGGGAAATAATATCAACTAAGCTAAGAGAGAGAGGATGAGAGAGAATCTAAACTAGCCTAAGTGTGATGAGAATCCATTCCTTAATCATCCGCACATATCTTGGACCTCGTGCATGACTACCACTGGGATTACCAAAGGCATGGCCTAGGTACGCTATTGGGTTACCAAGTAGTCACACTTAAATGCTTGTGATTAAGTGGTACTCATTCCACGTTACTAGGAGATAAGGGTAGAGAGGTATTAACTAAGAAAGCAATAAATAACAATAATAATTAAATAATTAAGCTAAGTGGATGCTACAATGATAAAGTAATCTTGATCTTTATTGCTGGTCCTGTGTGTGTCCAAGTACGTCACACTTGAATAAGGATGCCATACAATTACAATCATTACACTGTGGGCATGCATTGGGAGAAAGGGTTGAGAGGAAAAAGTAACAAAAAGTCCCTACCTTAATACTAAAAACTACTACTCCTGAAAAATTAACAACTTTTCCAAATCTGCCTACCTCTTATTTATAAATGAGGAGATAGGCTGTGATATCGTGTACATGATATTGCGTCTAGGTTGTGATATTGTGTACGTGATATTACGTACATGATATCATGGATGCGATATCACAACCAATAGTTCATGAATCATCAATCATGAATAACTCAAGCATGGTACTTCATCGCTTGATAAATTTTGACTCTAAGGATTGATACCAGTTTTTTGCTTCTTTGATAAGTGTCCTAGGGAACAACTTCAGTTTCTACCACTCATTCTCTATGTTTTGCAAGGCACATGCATCTTGAAAAGCTTAAAGATGATTTTTTGGATCAAAGTTATATCCTCCTTCAAATCAAGGAATATTGTTCATGTCTAACCATTTAATCTGAGTATACTTCACATGTCTTGTTAGAATTCTCATTACCTTTGTGATGTTAAGCATACTTCGGGTAGCAAGTAGAGGCTCATCGAGGCCTTGATCATGGTGCCTACAATGCCCTCTACTACCCCTTTTTTTCATGATGATGTGCCTCTCTTGAATGTCTATGCCCTTGATCTTGCCTTTCCTGATGATCCTCTCAATCATTTTGGTCCCATTGGTCATTTCATTCATTTTGCTCGCCTCCATCATAGTCTCACCTTCTATGTTCATGGTTAGAGCCAGAAGAAGAAGAAGATAATGAAGGGGAAGATGAAAGAGAACTAGCATCATCATGGTGCCTATTTCCACCCCTTCTATGATCATGACCATGATCACGATCTTGCTTCTTGTCTGCATTCCTATCTTGACTTGCCCCTCCGGATCCTTCTTTATTATTAGAGCCCTTTTTACTAGAACCAAAATTGTGAATTGTGAAGTGCAAGTTCTAGTTTTGACCTCCATCACCAAAGTCAAAGAGAGGAGTTTCATTGAATGGAAAACCCCCAGAGAAGGGTTCCTGACTAGCTTATTGGTACAATAGGAATGGAGAATCATTAAATCCTTTTCCCTTTGAAAATTCATAGTGTTGCTCTAGTTGCTGATCCCATCAATGTTGTGCTTCAGTGGGATGATAATCTGTGGTGCTAGTATCTTCCACAATATACTCCCCATGGTGATCTTGAAGATCACATCATGTAAGCATTTGGTAGAGCATTGCAGGAACAACCCAATTGGGTGGCAACACAATGTTGCCTTCCATGTTGCGACACCATAGCTGTTCATCCTAGTGTAGGATGAAGGTGAAGTTTGGTACATACTCATCAGGATGAGTATATACAATTTGATATTGTTGAGGCATAGACTAATAAGCTTTATCAGACTTGGGTGGAGAAGCACTCCTGTGAGAAGAAGACATTTTCAATTAGCAAAATAAAAATCACAATGTGCTTTTGAGTATTTGTTGTAGTAATTGTAAGATAAGATATGACTCTTATGTTCGTTCCAACAATTTAAATACTTTTCACTAGGGCCTAAATAGTGCATGAAATAATAAAAAGGTCCTCGATAATAGCACTAATGATGAGTAGCTAGGTACCCCTACGCTCAACCATACGAACCACTAAAGCATTACACGTGATTCAGTTGAATTCCATGGACCTATAGTTATCTAATGCACTAGCTTTTCTAGGAAGTGAAATGGGCATTGAGAATGTTCATTGTCTTCCCAACTACACTTGTGAGGCTCAGGGGTATGGTTTAAGTGTAACTGAGGTATATGATTTTTTATTGTTTTATGTTTTATAGATGTAATCACCTACAACAAGAATGAAGAGTAGAGTAACTTAAAATCTAACTTATTTACTACCTATCTAGCCTAACACAAGTAACCACCCCACTTTCCTGGACACATCTTGAACAAATATAGCACTACTGTGCTACCAAACATTAAGCATTGCTAGGTTACCAAGTACTATATGAATGCTCGAAGTGGTCGTGCTTGTGTTCATTAACTGCTGGAAATAAATTGCTTAATTCAAATGCATTTAAGTAGAAACCATGAAAGTAAAGTGCATTAAAAGAAATAGTAGTCTATTCTCAATGTTGGAAGGATTTTCAAAAGAGTTTGTTTTATTCTTGTCACACTATTACGCTTAGGTACATCAATGTTTAAACAAAGAACCATACACACTTAGACTCCTTCGGCAGGCATTCAAAAAAATATTCTAACTCTAAGGAATATAAACAACAAGAGCCTGACTACTCTAATTGAAAACTAACTTGAGAACTATCCAAAAACTGGAGCCTAGGTGTTATATTTATAGGCTAGGATATATGCCCTAACGTCATGTACTTGACGTTGTAGCCACAGAAAAACAATGATTCATCAAGTAACATATCTTTCTAGTGACATGGTAAGGTAGCACTTATTGTACTCTTACTTCCATTTTTTGTTCGAACTCAAGAGAAAAATACATCATTGACAACAAGATAAGACTTATAGTAGTAGTCTAAGAGAATTCACAAGTTCCCTTGATGTCACACCCTTTTTATTTCAACATGGTTCTTCACTCTTCTATCTAGGCATAATGATCACATGTTTATTCTTAGTTTTATTGTGAGAAGAATAATAAAAGGCCATGATAAGAACGTCTTATTGTTGGAAATGAGTGGATGGATGACGTGGTCTCATTGTATATGTAATTAGTCCTTTATGATTTGATAATATAGGGTAATCTTTACCTTATTTGGAACTACATCTTGCCTTATTCTATGCATTTTAATGAAAAATTAACAAAAATATGTACAAAATGGGTAATAAAAATCATAGAAAAATGGTAAAATAGAGGAATAATTTGAAAAATATTAAAGACTAGAAAATTTTTAATAAATGAAAAAGTTTAAAAGAATGAAGAGATATCAAAGAATGTGAAAAAGATAATAAGAAAAGTAAAAAGTATAACAAAAATTATAAACTAAAAAGTTAGAAAACAAAAAATTTAAAAAACACTTATTAATTCCTTAATCAAGATAAGGTATCTCCCCCATGATTGAACTCATGAATGAGTGTTTATACAATCTAGGTTTCTCATTAATCATCCTCAATGATTTAGCTTTTTGGTTATTATCCCATATAATCTTGATGGTAATCGAATTCTGATTGTCTAAGGATATATATCCTATTGGACTAGATGGTATTTCCCTTTTAGAAGGTCCAACTATACTTTCTTGCTTATTCTTTAATTCAAATTTTAGCCTCCATTTCCATTATCTGTTGATGTATGATTATGGTTTATGATATCCTTTTGTGAGTTCTTAGTTTGGGTCATTTTCCTAGGATAGGAGTTAATAAGTGGGTCAAATGTTTTCATGCATGTTTTAGACAATTTCATGTTCTCAGTTTTTAGCCATTGGGTGTCTTTTGGTTTAGTGAATCATGTTTCTTTTTGTTCATACACTTGTTTCTCACATTTGTCGTGGACTAGTGTAAGAACTATGTTGGCATTCTGAAGTTTCAATCCACAACTATACCCTTTGTTATCATCAATGATGCATTGGAATTCTTTGCATATGCATGGCTCCTTGCTCATCTTCCTTAGAGATTTATATGAATAAATATCTCATTCCTAACTTAGCATTTATTGTCCTAAGCCATGCTTTTCTTCTAATGATAGGAAATTCCTTGTTATCATTCTTCACATCAATCACTAAGAAATCTACTGGATAAGACCATCCATTGATAGTGGTTACCATGTCTTCTATCTATCTCAAAGGAATGGTGACAGATTGATCTACAAGCTCTAATCTTATGTTGCACTTCCTTAAGGGCAATAGGTTCCATGCCTTGTATGTTCCTTAGGATATCAAGTTTACTCTAGAACTTGAATCCAGTAAAGCCTTGCATGGTGAATTTCCAGCTACTTGTAAATAAATCAAAGGAATTACCAAATCAATTCTTTTATTAGGAAATGTCCCTACCTTTATCCAATCTGATACTATATCTATTAGTATGACAGTTGTAAGTTTTTGATTTGGTTGTTGCAGAAGCATAGTATTCATAGGAGGATTTATCATATAAGGAACATAATTTAGTCCTAACTCTACTAGCTCTTTTTGGACTTGTCCTAAAGAAAGGATGTTTCTTAGATTTACCTTTAGTATTGCTAGTATGATCCTCTGTCTATACATTTATTACCCTAGTAGCATTCTTTTGCTATGGCTATGGTGGTAGCTTCCCTTGCATTACTAGTAGTGGCATTGACAATAAAGGATTGATAGGTTGACTTACTGGACCAACTACTAGTTGATGTACATATAAATTGGAATCCATCCTTGGAGTGGTAGGTCTATAATACTTAGGTGGGTAATATTGAGAAGTGTGAACTGAAGTGTTTCCTCTAGAGATTGGACATTGCGGATAATATCCATAAGAGTTTGGTTGCCTATATGGATATTGTTGCCTCGACGGAGGTATTGCCTATAAGTGTTGTTGTCATTAATGTTGGCATTGCTCCTGTGGCTAAGGGTAAGCTCCACTTGGGTAGTAAGCTGGTTGGAAGAATTGTTTGAAATTACCTTGAGGGTAAGGTAACCATCTTGGCATCTACTTTTTGACAAATCTTGGGTTAAGTGCATATGCCTCAAATTCTTGCAAGTGGATCATAATAGGGCAACATCCCTTAGGATGTTTATACTAGCACACCCTACTTTCTTGTCTTTTGAGCTTGAGTCAGTACATTTTTCCTCTGAAGAAACTTTTCCTTTCTGTTTGTAGTTTTCTCATCCATAATCTCTTTTCTTCTCCTTCTCCTTGCCCTTATTGTAGGCTTGTTTAGTTTTTTCTTCTATGATCTTTAGAGTCATAGCAAACTTTTCGTCCACTGAGTCCCACATCTTTTCTACCTTAGTTGCTATATCATTAATAGATTTTTGAATTGGTAGAGTTTTCTTCTGAATCACCTCTTCCAAGGTTTCTTCTTCTTACTTGTCACACATTTGTACATCTCGTTTTCTAATAAATGGATCTCGATTATATTCCTTAGCTTATTCTCTCTTTTTTCAACTCACCTTCCTCTTTCATCACCTAGTCTATTAACCTCTGAATTCGATGGACAATCATCTTTAATAGTTTTCCTTAGGTATAGATCCCAAGGGTTTCTTTGGTTTTGTTCCTTAATTCATTAACAATGTGCCTAAGTTGTTTCCTTTGTGAGAATCCATAGCCTAAGCATCTATGCAGAAGAGAATATTATCTGCCTATTGTTGCATCAAGGAATTCATGTGGTCCTTGCTTCCATCCTTAGATTTGCTTTCTGAGATTGGACACCCTTGAGTAGGTTTGATATTTGCAATTGAAGAGTTTGTGCATGGTACTCCATCTCTTGATTGACAATGGTTTCAATGATTTGTACCATCTCTCAGCCTCTTTGATGAGTGTCCTAGGAAACAACTTGAGCTTTTGCCAATCACTTTTAATATTTTGAAGGACATAGGCATCATGGAATTCTTGAAGGTGATGTTGTGGATTTGCATTGTACCCACCTTCAAATTTAGGAATATTATTCATATTTAGTCACTTGATGCAATTTTCCCTCACATGCTACGAGTGGAATATATACTACTTCCCTAATATTGATCATGCTACGAGTGGCCAACAGGGGCTCTTCATGGTCATTGGATTTGTATGCTCTGTTGTAGTGATTCCCCCTTTGGTACTCATAACACTCTCTTTCTTCATGCCTACTCCTATCTCTTCTTAGTTCATACTCATCCTCTTCTTAGTCAAGATGCCTTTAATGATATTCATGCCTATCATAAGCCTGATGTCTCCCCCTATCATGGTCTCTAAGTCTTTGTTCCCTTTGCTAGAGTCCATTGATGATCATGAGGAGGAAGATGAAGTAGTTGGAAAATGATGTTGGCTAGTTCTCCTTATGTGACTCTAAAACTCATCCCTTTGTGATTTTATAGAAGCTCTAAGCCTTGAGCTTTGTTTATGTTTAGAGTCTTCTACCTCTCTTCTTGGGGTCCCTGTAAGGGCAAAATGAAATTGTACCCTAACAGGTTCTTCCAGATGAATAATAGGTATTTGTGAGTGGGCTTTATGATTATGGTGGAGTTTTTTAGCTAAGAATGCATCACCATCAAGTTTCTCTAGGACAACATTAGGATTGACTTTCTTTCCCTTGTTATTTTCATGCCTTGTCTCCATAGCAGCATCTCTTCGTACTTGTGCCTTTGTGGGTTGGTACAACCTGGTCATGTGTTTGGTCACATGATGCCCTTCCTGTGCATGGCTCAAATTCATTCTCATCAATGCTACTTGAAGCATGGCTGGTGCTAAACGCTCTGGAGGTAAAATGATGTTACCCTGTAAGTCTCTCCACCTCAATTGCTCATCTTTGTGAAAGATGAATGTAAAATCAAGATAATAAGGATTAGTGTGAGCATATGAGATCCTTGTTTACATAGGTGCACTCCAATCTTCATCATCATGTATTCTTTCATTGCCCATTTGTAGCTCTTTAATAGATGATAATTTCTCTTTAAGTGTTGAAGCCATATTGTATATTTGACACTTAGTTATGTCTATGTTATTAAAATTGATTAAAGGTGTAAGAATAGACTTTGTGGTTCTTGATACAACATACTTTATAAGATCAATTACTTAGCACACATTGACACACCCTTGGAAACAAGGCCAATGATGAGTAGTGGAGGTATCCCAACACTCTACCATGCAAGTCATGAGTGTCTACGTGCAATCAGATTGTAATCTGTGGATGGACAATGTAATTATGCTAGTAATTGATGTTAAGTTCAAGATGGCTATCTTTCCAATTCGAGTTAGTGAAGCTCAAGTGAATGGTTTAACTCTTAGTGAGGCATATGATTAGTTGATGTTGTAAGGCTCTTAGTGCTCCTAAAGGTAAACATGATTGAATAAAAATCTAAGTCTAGCTAACTAGAAAAGCATAAATCTAACTTAGCCTAGTGCGATGGATATTTGGCCCTAGCCTACCATACACTCCTTAGACTCATGTAGTTATCATTGGGATTACCAAGTAGTATTACTACTAAGCAAATTAAGCAACATCACTACTGGGTTACCAGATAACTACACTTAGCACTCAAAACTAGTTGTATTCATTTTTCTTACTAATAACATGTAAAGTAAAGTGCTTGAAATGTAAATGATTAACTAAGAAAGCAAGGAAATTATTCTAAGTAAACATAAGGAAAACTAAGTAGATGCTGCAATGATGAAAAGCAATCTTGATCTTTATTATCAATCATGAATTATGTCCAAGTACAATTCACTCGAATAAAGACACTACTCAATATAACACTGAAGGCATTCACTCTATCACTAAGCTATGAAACAAAACTGCAAGAGTTTAGTTAAGTGTTGGAATGAAAATTTCACGTTTGTGTGCTCAAGTGCTAATATTTATAGGGCTACATAGATCTCGAGACATCGCATCAATAATGATGTAGGATGGGCTACGACATCATAGCTATGATATTGTAGTTATGATATCGCAATGATCAAAAATTTGGTTTTATTAGTGATGCAAGTGTTGTTAGGATTGGAGAATTGTCTCCATAATGCCTTAACATCCATGCATGTGCATAGTGATAGCTCATGCATATTCGATGATCATCATTAGCTATGATTATGTATCCCCAAGTGCCATCCCAATAATGATGTGTTAGCCTAGTGGTATGGGTCTTGGCTTGATAACCCCAAGTCATGGGTTCAATTCTACTGGGTAGCATTGAGTTATAAAATTTTATAAATCTTGGGTAGTACCTATATTTCAATTATTTTGAGTTTCATAAAAATGAGATGTTAGCCTAGTGGTATGGGTCTTGGCCTAGTAACCCCAGGTCATAGGTTCAATTGTACTAGATATCATTGAGTTATGGATTTCTATAAATCTTGGGGTATATCTATGTTTATATTATTCTAGGTTTCAACACCATCCTTGCAACCACATACCACACCACCCCGCCCTCTCGCACCCCACCCCACTATCTTTCTTTCTAAGTACCATACCTACTTGCCAATATGCTTAGGAACACTTATTTAAATAAAATAAAAAATGATTTTAATCTCATTTATGAAGATAGAATAGTGGTATGTAGTTCCATTATTAAGTGAGAGATTGAAGGTTAAAGTCTCTTCATCTATTTTTACCTATTGGTATGAACATACTTAGAATTTTTTGCAAAGCCAATGGACTATGCTTTATGCATGATTCATGTTACCATGCATGACCATGCATCATTGTTAATGCATGGTGGAGACATTTCCTAGGATTGAGATCATTCTTCCTACTAATAATTAATTTTCTTATCTTGATTTTTCAAAGCATTGTTTCAATTCTAAATTTGTACACTTGAGTAGATATCCTAAAATTAAAAAAAAATTAATTTCCATGTTTTTCTTGTTTACTACTCACTATTAAACATATGATGTCTTGTTAGGTAAAAGGTTAGGTAAAAGGTTATCGATTCAAATCACATTTGTAACATTGTTGCCAATGATAGGTGACTCAAGTGGTTAACTCCTATATTTCAATTATTTCAAGTTCCAACATAACCAATGTCCCCAACCCCCTCCACCTCCCCTTCCTCTCCCTTCCCAAAACCAAAGAAAACCTCACATTTGAGGCATTGTTATTTTTCATTACTTAAATATCAAATTCTCAAAGATGTTGCTTTTCAATTACAACTTTAAGCAAAAAAGCTTTCAATGAAAATTGAACAATTAATTTGCTTCTTGTAGTATTAATTTCTTTTTATTTTGGAGCCTCGAGGATGGAGCTTTTATTGCTATTTTTTCATTTTTTTAATTAAAGCTTTCTTTTGTTTTTGGAGAGGGTTTTCTCCTTCTTTTCATAAGAAACCTTTAGTGAAGAAGTGAAAATTTGTGAGGGCACTTCTATACAAGGACAAAACTTAATCCTTTTCCTACCCTAAAGGGAAGGTTTTTCAAGATCGGTTGTAAGGATGAAAACTTGAAAAGGGATCCCAAAACCTTTAGGCTTTTTCTTTATGTTCTCTCTTCATTGATATGTTGTTCTTTGAATTTTTTGAAGTCCTAACCCTTCTTCTAATATATCCTATTGACTATATGTTTAAGGAAGTAGCTATAGTCAAATTATTTTGGGTTTTGACATCCTTAAGGATGGATTCAAAAGTGGTTCAAAATAATTTCAATATAAAAACAATAAATTTTGAATAAAAAAGGAAAGGGTATAACGCATTTGAAAATGTACTTGAAATTGGCAACTTCTTGCTTTCTAATCCATACTACATGTTTAAGCCATATTATTATTTTTACATTCTTTTTTCATTTTTTTAGTTTCTTTAATGTTGGGGAAGGGTTGTAATGTAGCGTCGGTTGCAAACATTTTTAACATATAGTCAAGTTACAACTTTATAACTTAACATTACTCATTAGAATCCAACCAGAAACTTAGAAATTTCAAACCAACACTTTGCTAACATTTATTCTTGAAGTATCTCATTAATTCACGTCCCCCACCAAGTTAGCCCATGGTTGCGATAGTTAAGCCTAAATAGTTTTTTATCGTATCACAGATTGGGACAGTTTAAAGGATGAACTAAGGAGCAACATTGCACAGCGGCAAGAGAGGGCGAATTTGCAGGCGTTTAGCTTTTCACGCGTTCCATATCGAATCAATATGGTAAGAATCCACCCTCGATGCTTTCCTGTTCCGAGTGTTTTCCGTTGGATGGATCTGCATTTGATCTGCTAATTTTTGATATTCTGTTTGTTTTGAAAGATCTTTAGACTTCCGATAGAATTGCGGATGCTAGATCCGATTTCATGGATAGCTTGTTCTGAATCTGAGAAAATTTGTGGCAATGTGTTAGAGATGAATTTAAATTACTTGTCATCCTCAGTGAGATCTGTAGATCCGTCATAAACACGGAACTTATCTCTTGTACACGAAAGCTGTTTGATTCGGTGCTTTAAGAGCAAACGTGAAGTAAACAATTGATTAAAACTACAAACGAGAAATTATTGGGTTTACAAGGAGCTCAGGCTCTGGCCTCTGTGTAACATAGGCATATACAATTGTCTATACCCTTGGATCCAGCAAAAGTTTTTTGAATGTCTACCGCATATTTTCACCGCGAATGCTGCCATGAATTAATAAGTAAGTTAATACGTAATTCCTATACAGAGGCAGAGTAGCGGTACACACACTTGGATATAAAAGTTTATGTTTAAATTCCCAAGTAAACAGACATGACTTCCTGAAGCAAGCTAATTACATTTTAGGCAACTAATTATTATCCAAACTTGTACTTTTTTATCAACAATAACATAAGAATAGGGGTTAGAATGTTAAAGGGAAGTGAGTAGGGTGCAACTGTATGTAAATGCATTTTGAATTTATATGCACAAAAGCGACAATATTTTGTGTATGCATTACTAGAAGGGAATAACATATAGGGAGTATTGAAAGTTATACAACCAGCACAGTCTTGTGTTCGTTGAATTTCTTTAAGTCAAGGAGAGTATTATACCAGCAATAGAGAAATATGCATGAATGATATTATGAAAGAAATATGCATAGATTGTTGATTACAAAGCCCCTAAAGATGTAGTATAAAACAATGGACGTTTAAGATGGTATCAAGATCAGTTCATCTAGCAATTATATTATTCATAAGGATTTGAGTGTGGTGACAATACTTTCTGCGTGGAGCAAATGAAACACAATTTTGTCAGCTTGCTTTGTTGAAGTGGGTCTGATTCATAAAAGTCATGTCTTGTGTGAATTGGCAGAAAGAGGGAATATTTTGGCAATAGATAATGTGTTACCATGAGGATGTTAATAGACATTGTTTCTGTAAGAATGCTTGTAAAGATAGTAATCATATCTTTTGCACTGCCCTACAATTGCACATATTTGGAACCAAGTTTGGAAAGCTACAAATTAGCATTTTACTATGCCAAAATCTTTATGAGATCTATTATAAGCCTAGACTTGGATAGGCGGAATTTGACACATCAGTAAAATTTGGAGTGCTTTGCTAGCACATGTGATACTTCAAATCTGAAAGGAAAGAAACTGAAAGACTTTTAGAGGGAGAGAAATCAATCTACACAGAGTATGGTGGCTAGATTTGGAATGAGAATGTAATACATGAAAAAAAGAAAAAAGAAAAAAGTATTTGGCTATGCAAGTAGTTAAGCCTTAGAAGATGTAATTGTTATTTCTGAGGATAGGATCAGATTGGTACCTTGATACATTTATTTTATTTTTGAGAAATTTGATACTTTCATCTTAGTCAATCTTTAAGCTTCTAAAATAATCTCATTATGCCTCAGATACTATTTTATTAATGTAATTTTCTTTATTTCTTTGAAAAAAAAGATGCAGACTATAAAATTTTCAAGATAAATCTGTCTGTTTTCATTCCAACATGTCACAGTTTTAAAATTATTTTATTTTTTGTTTGTTGGCGGGTGAGTTGTTAGCATGCTAGAAAACTAATTTTCTGAGAAGCTGATGTGTCCTAACTTGAATGTAAGAATTATCAAATTGTGCTGTTGCTCTGCAATTGTTTGCCAGTTTTTTTTCCCTTATCTTGTGCAATTGGATAAATTCCTTATTTCCCCTTGAGTCCATCTGGAATATATTCCATGGCAACTTTCCTGATGGCGGCTTCTTTTTAAATTCAGGATTCTTTCCCTTTGATCAAAAATATCTTGCTCCTTGATTCAGAAGGGAAGAGAGTAGCAGTCAAGTACAATTCCGATGACTGGCCAACACTGACTTCACAGCTGAATTTTGAGAAGTCAGTTTTTGCCAAAACTCAGAAGACAAATGCTCGAGCAGAAGGTAAGTTTAATTGAGTATAAGTTTTGATTTTACGTCTTGTTAACCTGAGGAATAGAAAACATACGTAGCAGGAATAGTTTTGGTGATACATGCCATTCTAATATGTATCGTTTTCCTTTATTGAAACACTATCATTTATAGCCTAGCTAACATGTACGAAAATGCAATTTAAAGTGGATATAAGCCTGTAGTCAAATAAAAAAATATTCACATGAGCTTGTCGATTAGTGACTTTTAAATGATGCTCAACAACGTGGGAACTAATTTTACATGCCTTCAATGGAATGATCAAGCTAATATTGAATAGCCATATCCATTACAGATCTTCGTGTTTTGGATCCCATCCGTTATAATCTAATATATACAGTAATGTTACCCTGCTAGACATCTGGATCATGTCTAAAAAGATAAAACAGTCTCTTTTTTGCATAGAGGACTAAATTGTCTTGTGTAATTGAAATTTACCCTTAAGCAGCTTTTACTTGAATTCTACCCGTCAAGACAATACTATAACACACACCTCAATCCATATAACTTAATATATTATCCTGTACATAATGATTTAACACACACCTCAATCCATATAACTTAATATATCATCCTGTACATAGTGATTTAACACACACCTAAACATCTGTAGCTCTTTTATGCTACACTGAACACTTCTCGCTCCAAAATCTCTCTTAATTCTCTAGCTGTTTTCTTATTAAAGGTTTTCTATGAACGTCTTTTGGTCAACATTACATCCCTTATTCTCTGTGTGTGTTGTGCTACTTTTGTTTATACATTCTACTGTTTTGCCTAGGATAAAATGCAAGGAAACAAATTTGTTGGTGGACATCTTGAGATTCTTATGCGATGAAACTGTTGAATTGTTAAGTGAACTACAAACTTATAAGATATGTTGAATTATTAGAAGGCTGGAAATGGAACGTGACATATAGAATGAGATTTGGAAGCTGAGTAAGAGAAAACCTTTTCTGTTTTAAAAACGGAGAAATAATTTTAATTGTAGGGACATAAGGAGTATTAAAATATTAATGAATTTTACCTAACCATTGTCAAGTCATTAAATTTCAGGATATGTCCATGTAAGAGAGAGATCATTTTATTATCATATAAGAAATCATCAAAATGACCAACTCTTAATGTGCTAGAGCATCGACATCCTTTATGTAAACCGAGTTTATAATTTTGGTCATTGATTTTAGACAAGAAACGGAATTAAAGAATTTACAAATTTACCGAAACAGCACGCCCGTTATAACCAATACGTGGTCCCCCCAAGTATTTGAATTCTTTCCAGGGTGAAAAACGAGCATCTTTATTTTCTATGAAGTATTTCGAAGATATCATTCTTTAAGATGAAGAAATACTGAGGCAACTTAAAAGTAGTCTTTCTTAATGATCAATATGTATGAAATTATATATGTATGTATGTGTATGTGAACTTGATCTAGAAGTTGGTACCGTTTTCAGTTACTTGGCATGACAAGTATTGCAGCACTGGACCGATATATTCTAACAATTAACCAATATTTTGCAGCGGAAATTGGGATGTTCGATGGCTACACAGTTGTATATAAGTTTGTATCAGATCTGAATTTCTTTGTTACTGGTGGGGATGATGAAAATGTCCTTATATTGGCTGCAGTGCTTCAAGGCTTTGTGGATGCTGTTTCCATTCTACTGAGGTTTCTCTTGGACCTAAAGATTATTTTATTTTTGTTCTGTTGGCTATCTTAATAGCAAAATCAATGTATCCCATGTCGAAAACTTTTAATTTTTTCTTGCTCTTTTACTAAAATTTGGGATTATTTTCAATGATTTAATTTTTAGGAGCAATGTTGAGAAAAGGGTGGCTCTAGAGAACTTGGACCTAATTCTTCTCTGCATTGATGAAATTGTTGACAGAGGGTATATTTTTATTTATGCACATTTAGATTTATCATGCACTAGATATTGGATAAACCATTAGGCAGTTAGCGATCGTATTATGTTCAGGATTGTTTTTCTTTCTGGAAGTATCAGCATTCTGTCACTTGGTATGGTAGTGGGTTGGTTATATCTTATGATGATTATGTATTTGTAAGAGTGGTCATCGTCACCTCTATTTTTTATGAATTTGTCACTGGACATGTTTGCTAATGCACTGAACTCTTTATTTTATCCTAAATTTTAGGATAATCCTAGAGACTGAACCAAGCATTATTGCAAGCAAAGTGGCAACACATGGTGCTGATGGAGGAGCTCCCCTTTCAGAGCAGGTTTGTGATACCCACAAATAGTAATTATGTTACACACCATATTTTATGCATGATTAAGTAACATTTTTTCCTTTTCATTTTTCAGACAATATCTCAAGCACTTGCAACAGCGCGGGAACATCTTGCAAGGTCTCTTTTGACATGAGATTTCAACGATTTTGCTTCCAGTTGTCTTTTTTGAAAAGGGATGCAATTTAGCTGCAGATGACATTTCTAGAATCGATAATTTTTTTATAGAAGATTTTTGACATCCTCAGTTTTATCAAATTGTTGATGAACTAATTTACATTCACAAACAGAATCGGATAGGCCTTATAATTTTATTTGTCATGAAGCGCTTCAAGAGAACAAAATTTATGATTTTTTACTACAATGCATCATATTCTGTAATTTGAATGAATTATAAAATTTGCTTCATTTTTTATCTAAAATAATAAATTTTCTTCCACTGAATGTATGCTTTTATCTGTCAATTTCTTTTATTTGTTAAGCAACATAGTAAAGGCTTTTCTAGAGTTTCTTAGGATATTTACATTAATAGCAAGAAAAATGGAAGACTTGGCCTCATTAATTATTACAGTCAAGGTGTTTTTCTCTTAGCAAAATGGATTGCAAAATGCATTGATATAAATGATGTTTGGATGCACCTTCTAAGAAATAGATTTATGCAAGGAAAATCTAAAAATGCCAACAATGGTCTTCTAATAACTTTCTTCACTATCTTCTTTTTCCTTAAGCTTTTCTTATTCCTAGTTCTCTAGTTCTTAAACAAATTTAGAAGACATAAGACATGCTTATTAAGTATTGGAATTACAATCATATTATACTTTTAAAATATATGCTTAAGTAAATTAACCCATGGTGGCTTTCTTTTAATGAAGAAGATTAGGTTTCTTATTCATCAAGATTGTGTGCCACTTGAGAGTAAATTTGGTCTCATGATAATTTTCTATCTATATATTTATGATAGGTTAATTACATGGAAGGAGGATTATAGCCTATATGGTTTCAATAGAAAAAGAAAATTTTGAAAAATCAATTTTTGGTCTTGAGAATTTATTTATAGTGGACAATAGTTTTTATTAAACTTTTCTAGACATAATTTGGAATGATGATGGATTTGTTTTTTCTTTTTAACTTCAAAGTTGCTTACAAGATTGTTACGAAGAATGATTTCATCTAAAACAAATTCAATAAGACCTAAAAAATGCAATTAATATTACACCTTTGGATGAGAGAAATGGACGAGGATTGGAAGGTTTTCCTGTCAATACTCATCTACAACATATGGAAATTGTTTCTCCTTAATGTCTTTCTTATGGAGTTAAAATTCATTTGCTCATTTTTCTTTGAGTGTCAAGTTACACAACATGCTCAGAAATGGATATTTTAAATTTCTAACAACTTTTAAGTAAGCATTAATGATATTATTCTTGATGATCAACCTACTTTATCTACTTCCTTTCTTTGCATTTGGAAGTATATTTAGCTGCTTTTTCTCTATTTAATTTGGAAGCTTTAGTGTAGTTATTTTCTAGTAGTAAGAGCATAACTATGAACTTTCTTTAGGAGTTAAATGTCACATTTCCAAAGATGTTACTGTTTGATTACAACTTCAACCAGAAAAGCTTTCAATGAAAGTTGAACAATTAATTTGTTCCATGTTGTATTAATTAATTTTTGTTTTGAAGGCTCAAGTTAGAGAAGCTAGTAGCTTCTATTGCTATTTGATGGGACGCAATATCACGTCTTCCCATGCGATATCGCGTATGCGATATCGTGTACGCGATATCGCGATGCGTCGTCATATCTATAAATAAGAGGCGGCTCTCCCTTATTTCCTCATCCTAGGCTAGACAGTAGGGAAACTCTGGCAGATTGATCACTCCAGAGATAGAATATTTTCCATGTGCCCGCAGTAGGTGTCCCAAAGTGAACGGATCTTTATTCAAGCAAACATTGTACCTGAACACAAGTTTGTGTACGGCAATAAAGACGAGCTTTCCGGATAAACCTTACAGTGCATGGAATAGGATTTTATTATTGCTATTTATTACCTGTTATTTATTACTTGTTATTTACTATTTTCTCTCTCAACCCTTCTCTGCTAGTTAAGTGCCTCAGTATGACCACTTCGAGCACGTGCGTTACGCGTGGTGAGCCCAGCAACGATTAGCGTTTGGTAGCCGCGGTTGCATCGGTTCAGGGTGTGTACAGTAAGTGGGAACGGATGCTGACGCTAGGTAATTTAGACTTAGTTCATTAGTTAGAGTTAGTAATTAGTTTCTCAACCCTTCACCTTGTTAGCATAGGAGACATAAAACATA
>MNCI01011758.1:4734-25310 GCA_015680685.1 Gnetum montanum
CGTCATTTTTACTTCCTTCTCCGCTGTGCAGAAAAATAACCCATCCTTCCTTGCCAGAAGCTTCGTACCTTGGATAGTCATTTATTTTGTATGCATCGACCATAATGGGCAAGTAACAATGAAACATCTTAGAGGGTTCAGGGCCGCGTAATGTGGCCATGTGGATTTCTTCCCCGAAATCAAAACGCGTAACATCATCAAGTCGATGAAGTATTTTTCCCACAGTAAATCTGGTTTGGGGAGGGGGAACATGAATTGGGAGGTCGACAGCGTAAACCGCTGAAACAAAACACAACACGGCAGCTACGTATGCCATGTTTTTGGGTTCATCTGTATGATGAGAGAGATCATAAAAGGAGAATAAGGACTCATCTTTGGTGCTGAGCAGATCTCTGACCTTTTCTTTCAAGGCTGGAAAGAATAGTGGGCTCGTTTTCGCATTCACTACTCCATGTTGAACCTTTTTTGGGTTCAACTTTGATAACGTCTGCGATCAACGAACATGATTGGGAACGAAATGTCGAATAAGTAATGTGGAGTATACCTTAAATAATCTAATCCATGTATAGAAGAACTAAAAATCATTAGTGAAAATGAGAATTGCATACATACATATATATGTAATTTTATGTATATACCTTGGTATCCTTGTCAAATAATGCGCTGAGAAGGCCGTTGTTGAGGGAGATCCGCAATTCATACAAGTCATGAGGAAGCTGTTGCACAAGCCCATGATGTGGATGAAGGTGTAAGTGATAGAAGCCGCTGATATTGAGGCTTCGCAAAGAGTTGAAGGTGGCAGATCTGCTTATACTTGCAATCTATGCACTAGATGAATTCGATTCTTGGAAAAGAGGAATCAACCATTTATGATTCAATTCGCATTTGGGTATGCAAGAATATACAAAGAGTGGGAATGGGTTCGTGACCTGAATTACAAAATAATAAATTATATACACATTTTACTTCTATTAAATATTTTTTAATTTAAATTAAATTAGAAGTTTGTGCAGAGAATCTTACTTGCTTCTGTTGGCGCTCCCCCTTCAGAAACACACTGTTGGCACTCCTGCTTTGAAAACACAGGGTTTGTAAAAATTTTATGGGATTCGCAAATCTCTGGTGCATAGCCTGCAATGTGTATCAGATTCAAACACCCTTCAATTCTAATGACTTTAACCTTGGAAAGGCCCCAAAGCCCAGCAATGCTCCTGAGGTTGACACAACCAATGACGTGAAGGTGTAAAAGACTACACAATGCCTGAGTGTGGATGGTTTCCACCATCCAGAAGCCTTTCACAATTAGTGTTTCCAGGTTAGAAAGATTCCCCAGCGAAGATGGCAATCCTTTCAAAACAATGCAATCAAGAATCTTTAATTGTCTTAGATTTTGTAAGCTGCCAGTGGTGGCTGGCAACTCCAGCAGCTTTTGAGATACAGATTTTGCAATTGTGAAAGATTTCCTATAGATGCTGGAAGCTCTGTTAGATAAAAGCACTTTCGAAGGTCCAGGTCTTTCATTCTTGAAAGCCTGCCTATACTGTCGGGTAGCCTTTGGAGACTAACATTTGCGAAGAAACAATTTCTCCATGTGCAGAAAATCACCCAAGGATTGTGGCAGCTCTTGCAAATTCCATTCGCCCTTTACACACAACTCGCGCATTGAATGTGGACCATTGGCTGAAAGAAAATCGGCACCATCTCTGCTTTGCTTCCTTATTTGGCTAACCTTACAAACCAGCGATGTGAGCTGTTGCTGTCTGGTACCTTGACAATGCCATTTCGAATTTTTCCAACTATAAAAGTTTTGTCGCTCCCTCCGAGCGATTCGCCAATGCGAAAAATTTCCAATCTCCATAGCTTTGTTGTATGAGATATATAGATTATGGATGATCTGTAGCCGTTGGAAATGCTCTGTTGTGAACTTCATTTTGGGATAGAAAGTGACGGTTAAGTTAACTAAGTTCGTCAAACCTCCAATTGATTCTGGTGGCCCTTCTAGACCACGGCATGCATAAATGCTGAGGTTTTCTAATTGTGGCAAGTGTCCAAATGACTCGGGCAACGACTTTATATTGTCACAGAATGCAACATTGAAGGTAACTAAGCTTCTCAGATCCCCAAAGGTTTTCGGCAACTGTTCCAGTTGAAGGCAAAATTTCACTTCGAAATGTTTCAATCCTTGGAGCAAGCCAAAGCAGTCTGGAATGATTTTCAAAGAATAGCAATGACCAATTTCGATAAAAGATAGGCGCCTAAAGTTCCTGGTGAATTCTGGCAACCTCTGCAGTTTGCTGCAATTTAACAAATTAAGTTGTCCCAATTTGAATGGAGCCTCCTGTTAGACATTCGATTTTTGTCAACAATACAATACAACATAACTGTTAATCTTTATTAAAATGGTAATGCCTTAAATCTTACGGCTTGAGGATGTTCCCATAACTGTGTCAGATTTTGACCAGACACGTCCAGGACTCTAACATGTTTTATGCAGAGCTCGCTGGGGATATGAGGGTATGGAAAATCGTCCCATCTCAACCATAACAGCCTCTTTGGTAACTTGGAAAGATCACCTTTGGTGCATATAAAGAAAAAATGCCCAAGTTTATTTAAATGTCAGCTTATTTTAAAGGATAAACATAATAAGCATGCATTATTAGGGATTCGTACCATAGATACAAGGACCATGAAGTATCAGCAATTTCAAAGATGACAGTTTAGTGAATGCTTCAGCAGACCATGGATTACCATTTTTACGCAACACCGCTAAACCCTTTGAAACCAAGCTAACTGCTTTTACCTTTTCGGTTCCCTGAAATTCAGCAGAGAAAAGTCTTTTAACTGATTGCATAGGGAAGGAAGAAATCAACAAAATGCTATATGATCATTTTACTTGAAAAAAGAGATTCAGGTACAGGAACCAATAACAGTTATACCAGTCCATTAAGCAACTTTTTCGGACATCAGAAGGATGCCACACGCGACTACGATGGCCAGGGCATGAATTCTCAGCCTTAACTATGCTCTTACCCAATTCAACAAGCACATCGTGCATATTTAAAAGGCCATCTTTTACCTTAATTAAAAACTTATCCTTCAACTTATCAAGAGCATATAAAACTTTTGATTTACCATCTCCATATCCATCTTCATCTTCATCATCAAGAGCATATAAAACTTTTGATTCACCATCTCCATCTCCATCTTCATCTTCATCATCAAGTTCCTGGCGAAATTCAACAAGGTGGTCTACCTTCTCCCTATAGAAAAAAGTGGCCACATCTAAAAACAAACATTTTTCCAACTCAGTTTCAAGATTGCTATAGGTGACTTTTAATATTTTCTGCAAATAAGGGTGCAAAGAATCTTTTATAGAGTTATATATGTTTTTCCAGGATTTCATATCTCTTCCATAAACTTGTCTGCCAAGTATAATCAATGCTAATGGCATGCCATGACAATTTTCAACTATCTTATTTATCATCTCATCATATTCATTGTTCCCATTATCAATCCCTTTAAAAGCATACTCTAAAAATAGCTGCTTTGATGCATGGAAGTTTAGTGTTGAGATTTTTACTGATATCAAATTTTTACAATACTGGGCAAAGCTAGGATCATGCTTCAAAACCCCATCTTCCCTACTTGTTACAATAATGATGCTCTTTGGGCTTAAAGAAACATCATCTTCAATAAACACAGTATTCAAGTGAATTTTACTATGAATATTGTCTGGCACTAATAAAATTTCTACATTTTGCAATCTCTTTTCTAAAACTTTCTTTCCTTCCATTTTCAAGTAACTTAGATCACATTTAAAAAGCTTCCTAATAAGCTGTGTGTGAACTTCCTCTGCACCATGTTTCTCAACAAGTCCACTTACATCTTCAATGAAACAACACCTCTCATATTCACCGTAAAATTGATCATAAAGTTCTTTTGCAAATGTAGTTTTTCCGATGCCTCCAATACCACTTATTTCCAGCGAAGTCACACCAAGCCCCTTTTTCCGGCATCTCATTATATCATCAATGGATTTGAATAATTGTTCCTGTATACCAAACACTTTTCTGGAAGTAGCAACTAATCCAACATCAAGTAAAACTAATTGCTTGTGTATGTCCATGACAATGGTCCTGCAACGTTCACTGCCAGAAAGAAAAGGTTTAGGAAAAAATCAATTCAAAGATGAATATTTGAGAATAACATATTCTAATTTAATTTGTATGGATGAGAATAAATACTGTCGTGCCAGGCGCAATGTTCGGGCTGAAAGTTAAAAGGAAAAAAACTATTGTGACGCATGAACATATTTATTATGTTGCAGGTCCTTTTCCTTGGAAATGCAACGGTACGCTATCCACTGCGAATTTAGGCCCTTAAGAAGTATCAAGGAAAACTACCTTAATGTAAAATGCTATTAGAGTTTTCTACAATTAAATCATAAATACCAGCCTAAGTTTGCAACTTTTTGTAAAAAAGAAAAAAATACCGCTAAGGCAAGCTGCAAGCATACGCTACTTTTGGAGAGCCATATTTGGAGTTACTCTAGTTGGCTTGAATAATTGAAACAACAGTCTTTTACGAACTTAGATAATTTTAGAAACTGCTTCAAGCAAAGATTACAAAACTGGAAGTTGATAAACAACAGAGGAAGAGTTTTATTCATATTAACAGAAAGTTAACAACAATTTGGAGCTACTCTAGTTGGCTTGAATATCTGAAAATCAGCTTTCAAGATGCATCAAAATTGAGAGAGAACAAATCCTAACAAACAAGAAACGATAGTGCATTAACATCACTCACTGACTCACCCTTTGCCCTCATATCCGCTTATATCACCAATCTTGCACAGACTTTGTTTCCATTTGTCGATGACTTCGTTGGAGTGCCGGCCTTTGCGTATGAGCTTTTGGAAACCCTGCCCAAAAGCTCCTTGCAAATGTCGAACTTCCCAGGGTTTCACATCATAGAACACAGGAATCATCTTAGATTTGCCTTCCTCGTATTTGCCCAGCATCATCTCCAATTCTTTGAGAAAAGACACCACGCTGACTCTGCATATCCACTGGAAAGTATACACACATCTACCGTGGAAAATGTAACAGCTTCTTCGATGGCCTTCGGGAATTCCTGCCCTCTCTGCAACTCTTCTCTGTCAAGAAACGTCGCAACTCCTCTATCATGCAACATATCGTACATGTGGGAAGCCAATGTATCCTTTGTATCAGGGCCTCTGTGACTGATGAACACATGGAACTTGTTCTTGTTGCTGCTGCTGCTGCTACCCTCACAAGTTGAAGACGACCCAACACCCGAATCTGGCTCTGACTGCAGATCCAAGAATTTTGTTGCCCGGAATTGAATATCTTCCTCCTCCTCCTCTTCTGTTGGCCTACTTTTCAATGTTGTCTGCTCCATATCACAGCACTTTCAGCCGCTTGGGGTATGATTGGCAGAGACTTCAGCACAGACTCTAATAAAGCAGCAATACCGATTTGCAAGGATAAATTCCGCAGCAGACAAATATATCATCCGACACTGCTCCAAAGGTTGGTTGGTAAGTAAGCTGGAGTTGCTTTCCCAAATGAATGGCATAGGAATACAACACGCGGGATGAACGGACGGGATGAACGGACGCGAACGGTGCTTCTCTTAGAGGGAACGTACCAGGTACTAATAAACTGTAGTCAATTTCACGGTGGAAATCAAATCTCTGCAGTAAAGCTGGACTTTTTTTTTCCAAAACGAGAAGTCCTCCTTCAATATGACAAAAGGCTGTGAAGGGTTGCATTGTTGGGCACTACGTGTGTTTTAAAAGATATTGTTATGGCATCTTTCGTATGGGTACAAAAACCTTATGGGATTCGACTAGACTAGCCCCTTGTCTTCTTCTACCTCCACTACTTTCAGCTATACTTGCACATCATTAGCCCAAGGTGATGGCATAATCGAAAGAATATTTACGTTACTTTAGTAACCATAATCGAAGAGAAATGTTTGTTGCCTCTGGCCTTGGAGATTTATCAAGACTAGATTGGCCCCTCACCTTCTTTTACCTCCACTACTTCTATCCATTCCTAAACATCATTAGCCCAAGGTGAGGGTATGACCGAAAGAATATTTACATTACTTTAGTAACCATAATGGAAGAGAAACGCTTGTTGTTTGGCCCTGGGGATTTATCAGGACTAGACTAGCCCCTCACCTTTTTCTACCTCCACTACTTCCAACCATACCTGCACATCATTAGCCCAAGGTGAGGGCATAACCGAAAAAATATTTACGTTACTTTAGTAACCATAGTGGAAGAGAAACGTAAACTAGAGGCCTTGGACTAGATATCAGTAACCTAATCTAGTAGTGATTTGACATCGCCATGCACATAATGTGCATGGTTGTCCACCACCCATACACATGTGTTGCAAAGAGTGAATGAGTAGCAGAAAATGAATTAGGCACGAAACAACACAACCCTATAGTCTACACCCATGTGCGGAAAATGATAGCAACCATCATTACCCACACGTAGTAAATGGTAGTTACCACCACCCAACGCAATGTGGGATCACATAACGACTGCATGAGCTTATTAATGGCTCACATTGGTTCATGCCACATGTTGCCTTGCAACTGCTATTGTAGGGACTACAAGTCAACATCCAACAAAACACTTGGCTGCTCCTATGCTGCCATGCACGTCGTTGAGCACAGTACAGGATGCAACTGCCATCCCAACTAGCACGGACGTGGATGTTATTGCCAACACGAACCACTCAATTGCCACCACTATTAATAGTCCCATCCATCTACCTACATGTACCACTTGCTCTTGCCATCAGTGTGACCCTCGTCTGCACATGTAATAACAACATCCACCACCCATGTGTAGGTAATGGCAATGCTCATCAATCGGAAATTCATCTATATCTTGGGGCTTGCTAACCCTTTAATGAATCGTGTTTAGACATGCTCTGATATCCAAGCTTCAATATCAAATACCCGATATCGAGCCATTAGATGTAATGTCGAATATCCAATATCGCAGGGTATATGCTAACCTATAAATATAGTGCTTGGGCACACGATTTTCATTTGGTTTTTGTTATAGAGTAACAAAGTTTTTGCAGTTTAGCCATGCCAGAGTTAGAATATTTCTGAGTGCCTGCAGCAGGAGTTTGAGTGTGTACGAATCTTTGTTCAATCACTGATATAGCTAAGCACAGTAGTGTGATGGGACCCTTTGATAATCCTTGCAACACTAAGAATAGATTAATGTTTCTTTTAATGTATTTAATATTCATGCACTTTAATTACACAATTAATTTTCAGTTGTTAATGAACACAAGCATGACCACTTTGAGCATACGTGTAGTACTTGGTAACCTAGAAATGCTTAACATTTGGTAACCCAATAGTGCTATATGTGTTCAGGATGTGTTCGGAGAGTGGGAATGGGTACTTGTGTTAGGCTAGCTAGGCAAGTAGATTAATTAGATATTCACTTTCTCTACTTTTCATTCTTGTTCTAGGCGTTTAAACTTATAAAATATAAAATGATAAAAATTATATATCTTGATTGCACTTAACCATATACTTGTACCTCATGAGTGGAACTGAGAAGACAACGATCATTTTGATTAGATTTCACTTCCTTGAACTAGTGTATTTGAGAACTTAAGGTCTATGGAATTTGATCGGATCACATCTGAATGCTTGTGATTTGTATGTGATGAGCGGCAAGGTACCCCTACATCCAACCATACGAATCACAAAGCGTTCATGCGTGATTTAGTCGAATTACATGGACTTTATCGTTTCTAGTGCACTAATCTTCTAGGAAGTGAATCTTACCTTAAGGTCAATTGTTGTTTTCGCAATTACACTTGTGATGTACATTGGTATGATTAAGTGTAATTGAGGCATCTAATTTTTATCATTTTGTATTTTTATGATTTGGTGTTTGAATGAAGATAAGAGTGATTGGATTAACTAATTTAAACTAACTAATTAACTAGCATTTAACTAGTCCTAACATAAGCATCCGATCCCACTTTCCGTACACATCTTAAACCCATGTATCTGTTGCTAGGTGACCAAGTGCTATGCTACTCGGCGTATCAAGCAATAATGCTGCTGGGAATACCAAGTGAATAATGTATGTAATCTACCTTTCTTAATTGCTTCATTAACTTAATTACTAGAAACATTTAATAAATAATTGAAAACATTAAATAGATAATTGAAAACATTAAATGCATAAATAAAATATTTAATCTATCCAAAGTGCTGCAAGGTTTATCAAAAAGCTCATCTTTATTACTGTACACATTGTCGTCCTTAGGTACAACAATGCTCGAATAAAGATCTGTACACTTAATGATTCCTGCTGCGGGCATTCGGGAGGAAAATTCTAACTTTCAAATGGAAAAACTACAAGAGCTTCACTGCAACTACAATCTCCTATGCCATAAATGTGGCTAGTAGGTGCGTATTTATAGCCAAAAATAGACACTGCATTGACGGGGCCTGGTTGATGAGGCCCAATTGACGAGGCCACATCAACAAGGCCTCATTGATGTAGCCAATCAAACTGCAACTCATCATACCCCCATGACTAAATGAAAACTCATCCTTGAGTTCTTTTACAAAATTTGGAAGGTATGGGATTATTGACTAACTTTTCTCAAAAAAAAAAAAACTGACTTGACAAACAAAATGGAATGCTCGAGTCTAAAGATCAACACATTATAAAAAATGATGGTTTTCAAGACACAAAATTGAACACTATGACATGACTCTTCAAAACGGGATAGCACATTCCATTCCTTGATGGCATGAAGTTGAGTGGAGAAGATTAGATGGTCCTAAGTGATGGTGGCTCCTAAGGCTTTGAGGGACCTTCACTGGCTTCATGCACAGGCAACGGTTGAGTGGTTGTGGTTGTCCTACTGCTACTACAACTTTAGGTAGGAGGCGGAAAGCATCCAATAATGCTTTCATTTTCCCCTCCTTTCTTTTGGGATTGTGCACCGTCCATGCAACTTCGCCAATGTGGGTTGGAACAAGCACATCCCAGGGATACAAGATTGCTGTAAATAACTCCTTTGCATTGACAAAACAAGCAACAAACTATTTGCATTCAATGTCAAATGCCTTGACTGTGTCCTTCAGCTCTTGGTAGTCATTCATCCATTTGGCTAGGTTCTGAGCTATTTATCGTTGGTTTGTGAACTATGCTCTGAGAACTTTGAGTTTAGCATTTACAGTCTCAAGCTTCTTCTTGGTGTCTTTGTGGTGCTTGAACTCAACCTCATATAACAAATATGAGCTTGCCACTTGTTTCACTAACTCTAACCACGACCATATGGTAGTTAGCATTGCCAGGTTTATGTAATGGAGATTGGCCAACTCCATATATTTTGTCATTTCTTCAATTTGCAACTCCTTTAAGCAGATCTCCGCTTTTTTGTAGGCGTCAATCCCATCAACGATGGGTTGCCAAACTTCTCTTCCTATTTGAAGTTGATAGAGGGCTTCATTCATTTTTACCTTCGCCATCTAAATGTGTTTTTCATTAACATCCTTTTGCAAGCCAACTTGGTCTTTGTAATGATTCTTCACTTTTTCAAATTTAAGGGCCTCATTCTTCCAAGTGGTGATCTCGATGATAGAATTTTGAACCAAGACATGCACTTCCTCGATTGAAAAATTTCAATTTTCTACGGCCAATCTCCTCAATTCTATGTTCACCTTGGTAAGCTACACCTACTATTAATGAATAAATTCCTACATTTGGTTCTTCTAACGATCAACATTGCAAAGGCGATGATTCTGTGCAATCAAGGTCTCGTTCTCTTGATGCATCTATGCTAAGTCCTTCTGAATTAAATGTGTTTTTGCTTTAGCTATGGACTGGTTGAAGATGGTTGTTCCTAACTCCTCCTTATCCTTATAAAATTGTTCCTAAAGCTATTTGAAAGCTTCATCTCTTATTATTGTTGGGTTGAGGATCATAGGATCTACAAGTTGGGCATGTAGTTCGACAACCTCCATGATCAAGTGTTGATTTTGTTCTTGAGTCATTTTGAGTTGCCCCTCCAAAATTATGCATTTTCCCCTTGCATTTAGCAACTTCGACTGGGTTGCAGTGATGTCTTCCAAAAAATTGAAGATATCTAGAGTTGGTTGCCCAGTTTCCACCAATCGTTCCAGCAATTCTTCATATTGGGTTGCATTCAACTTTTTGCTAACCATGCTTGTGGATGTATGTACCTCTTGAAGTGTAGATATGTCTAGCACAGACACTGTGGATGCATTTAATGCTTCAGCTACATGGTCAGCAACAACTTCAACCACTATTTCTTATCCTTGGTGCTGCATCACTAAGATAGTTGCCTCTTCACCTTCCTCCAAATGCACTGGGAAATTGATGGCATTCCTAGATATTTTTGGGAATAGATGATGTTAAGATAAAGATACCATCACCTCCCAAGCATTGGTATCCAACCTCACAAGTAGCTGCATTCGTTGGGTAGAGAAAATTAGTCCATCCCTCTCCATCTAGCTAATTGTCTAGGCCACCTTATTAAGGTGACTTATTATCAGTTGGTACATAGATGGATCTACCCTACTCATTCCTGCACATTGCTCTTGTTTGCTCAAGAGTTGTTCTCAAATTTTGTGTAGATGCTCAATGGTTGCATAGGCCTCCAGCGTTGTTTCTTGAGTGGGTGGTGGTGGCAGCTACTCCTCTTCTTAAGTTATTGTTGGTGTCTTTTCTTTCATGATCTTAGACCATGAGGCCAAAGGAGCATGCCTGATGGTATCATTGGAGTAGCGGACAATGCCTACCCTTTTACAAAGTTTTCGGATGAGGCATGGAAAGGGCAAGATCTTCCTTCCATGTTCATTTTCCTTGAAGTGCTTCTTGATCTCTAAGTAGATTAGTTGTGGAAGGTTGATAAGAAATTTCCTGCTCAGAGTAGCACATGCTCAAGCGGAGAAAGTGGTCACCTTGCTTGGCCTCATTGTTGAATTGAGATTATAAGCCATAATTTTAAAATAAATTTTCTTCACTAATGTGAGCACATCGTACTCCTTATATTCAACCTTGTAGCATGATTGGGTCCACTCCCTCTTGGCTTTAGGATCACCTTTCGTGGATAGTTCTACTAGCTGTGTCTCGATGTTAGGTAACCCTAGTGCTTGTGAGATAGCTTCTGCCACGTAGGACACTTTAATGTTCTTGATTTCAATAGTGGACCCTAGCCTTCAATTACTTTAGAAGAGATATGTCTCTCCCATATACCATTTCCCATTGGATGTGATTATTGGCCAGAAGGGAGAGTTTTGCAATTGAGTTTTAACATCCGCTGGAGTTTTTTCAAGGAATAGTCCAAAGTTGATCTCTTGAAGGACTAATTGTTGGATCTCTTAGGACCTAATCATGTCTAGACAGGCTTTAGTCAAGGTAACCTCAAGCCTTGGTGTGGGTCCAAGCACTTCTCCTCATTATGATTGTTAGGTAGGCACTTCTTCTTTTGGAATCTGTTGGACAAATTCCACTTTAGGGTCCTCACAGAGAGATCTCGTTGCATGGGTTTCCTCCAATGGTTCTTGAGCTTGTTTTTATTGGCCCATTCTAGCTCTAGGCCACTTCTCTCGTGGTTGAGAGGGTTCTCCTCCCTGCAAGCACTTTTGTTTTGGTGCCATCTGTAATCATAATGAAACCATGGGTTAGTAATCATTATGTAACTTAAAGCAATTAGGATACCTTTACCTCTTAAGGATAGTTACACTTAGGTAAGTTGTGATTATGACTAATTTAATTATTTCAATTATTATCTATTTATGTGCTATCATTAATAAATTATCTTGGAGGTTGTTGGAAAGGGCTAACTGTCAAAAAAATTGATGTTTATATGTTGTTAAGGTTATTAACCCTTTGGGGGAATTAGATAAATTTTCAACAAATTTTCATCGAAAACCTTAAGGTTTGTAGCCCCCATGATAAAGATCTTACCTCCAATAAGTGCAAGATTGAAAAACAAAGTGATTTAGACAAACATTTGGGAAGTTATGAGCTCTAGATAGTTTTGGGCTCTAAAAAATTACAAAAACTTCTTGTGTGTTATGAGAAAATGACAAAATATTCCTAAGTGCATAATGGTATATACAGTGTGTACGCATTGCATCAACGAGGCTTTGTCGACACAATTGTTGACCATCGTTAACTTGGGTCAAACTTGCAAAATACAAGGAATTTCTAAATGAAAGCTCAAAAGGACCAGAACAATATGAAAACATGAGAAGACAGTGTTGAAGCTCATAAATTTGGAAAAATGAAAAAAAAATTGATTTGGAGGATAAATGAGATAAAAGGTTAAGGAGCACTGAGCAAAATACTTAATGGAATATGTGAAAATAGGATTGTGACAATGTCAAAGGTAAGGGACCTTAACTAACCAAACCAAGAGCTATGCAAGTGTGTCCTTCCCATAGTAGGCACATGCCCTTTTTACCCTTGCATAACCTCAACTAAAGAGTCCATGGGCCCCATAGTCGATTTAATGATCATAAAAAGTTAAGGACCAACCAAAAGGAATCTACTCAAGAATTCGAACACATCAGACCAAGACATAGAGCATAACATAGAACACGGTGGCGAGGCAAGTTATGGCAACATGGATAGATGATAGAGAAGGTGGAATAGAGTTCCAAATTGAGGTCATAAGAAGTCCCTTGTGGAATTTGTGTTTAAAATGAACTAGGAAGATCTATCCTCAATCCATACCAAAACCAACCACTTTCAGTGACTTTGCATCACCACTCTAAGACCGATCCACCCACTTGAGACATGAGAGTACTTCCATAAGATAACCACTGTTCCAAAGGAAAAAAAAGGTAGGAAGTGAGAGAGAGGGCCTTAGTTAGAGGGAACTTGTAGGCATGTTCATGTTGTTCGAGTCCCATAACCAGTGCTTGTGGTCCATTTATTTGTCCAAGGGGTGTGCTTTGAATTCCCATAGTTTTTTATTTTTTATTTTTGAAATGGAAACCACACCATGCAAAGACTTATTTGTATCTAAGGGATGTGCTTTGAATTCCCATCATTATTTTTTAAAACCTTTTTGCATGGGAACCACATCATGCAAAGACTTATTTGATTTCCTATTAGTGGTTGATATGGAATGGAGAGAAGTTCATGAAAAACACCCAAGCACTCAAGCAAGTAGAAGAGTATAAATAGTATTGAGTCCCCTTGAAGTCACACCATTTACAAACCTTTGAATTCTTCTTAATTCCAGAACTATTAAGGTCACAGATTGATTAAAAGTTTCTTCAATAGAAGGGACCTCAAATTTCCAAAATAAGGAAAAATCATAGAGTTGATTGGATGGGAAAATGATGTGGACTCACTACTTATTCCATGAAAAATAAACCATGCCAGAGTCATCAGACATCAAAATTCAAAAATAGAGACTATACATTGACAATCACAATATTAAGCACAAACCATCATTAGTAAACAGCAACAACAACATTGTGTCCTGTGACAAAAAAGCAATTTTATTAGCAAAAAATAAGGAAATATCATACCTGAATAAAAAAAAATAATGTAAAATATATAAGAAAGTGTAAAATAATCAAGAAAGGTTCAAAGATACTAACAATGGTGTAAATTAGAAAAATTTTGAAAATCCAAAAATTTGTAAAATAAATAACTCGAAAAATCAAAAATGTGGAAAACAAAAAATAGAGAAGTTGAGAACCATGTGGATTATTAGCATGGATGGCCATCTCTCCCATGACTGAGTTGGACGGAGGAGATTCGAAAAATGAAACATGGTTGTTCATCCATCGAGGTGGTAGTTGCACTAGCCTATCTTGGTTCGAGGAAGGGCTTTACTTGTTGGATGTTAACCAACTACTTTTTATTTGGGGTTTTAGGCTTATAGATCAACATGGACCAAGAGAAAAAGGTTTGATCAATTATATAAGGTCCCTCCCACAATGTCTATAATTTTTCCTTTTGAGGTACATGTGTGGGGTTCTAGTATAGAACCTTATCTCCTTGTTGAAGTCTTACCTTTCATATTCTTAAGTCATGACATGGCTTGATGAATGCCTTGTTCACCTCATTCAAGGATAGGACCGCTAATCAATTTTTATGTAACACATTTAGGTTGATCAATCTTTCTTTCTGTACTAAACTTAGGTCAAGATTTAGATCACAGGCTATTGAGAGTGTAGAGAGCTTGAATTGAATCAAGAGCATTGGAAGTTTCTTGTACACTAACTCGTAGAGCTAATAGGAAGTTTCCAAGTTGAAAAATAAGCCCAGAGAGCATCACTAAGTTTTGTACTCCAATCCTTCCTATATTTGCTAATAGTACATGTTAATATTTTTGTGAGCACTTGGTTGGTTACATCTACTTGACTATTGGCTTGGGGGTGGTAAGGTGTTGTTAATTTATGTTTAACCCCTAAGAGTTGCATTAATTTTCTAAAAGTGGCACCTATGAAATGAGTTCCATTAACAAAAATTAGTGAACGTTGCACCCCAAAACTATTTACAATATTGTGTTGTATGAATTTAGCAATAGTGGATGATGTACAATCAGTAATAGTTT
The DNA here is from genome assembly GCA_015680685.1 of Gnetum montanum. Taxonomy (NCBI): domain Eukaryota; kingdom Viridiplantae; phylum Streptophyta; class Gnetopsida; order Gnetales; family Gnetaceae; genus Gnetum; species Gnetum montanum. Next base: position 19,371 of record MNCI01011758.1, read on the forward strand.
CTTCTTCTACCCATTTTGTGCAATAGTCAAATGCTACTATAATATATGCCTTTCTATTGGACATGGGTGTGATGGGACCCATGAAGTCGATGCCCCATATGTCGAAAGGTTCTAGTGGTTAAATCCACTATTGAGGACCTTCCATGCGAGCGGTCATCCCCCATGTCATTGACAATGTTCACAAGACTTGATAAACAAGTGGGAATTCCTAAAAATTGTAGGCCAATAGTATCTTGCCATTAGGACTTTTATGGTCATGTGTCTCCCTACATAATGACCTCTACAAGGCCCTTCATGAGCATCTTGGAGAACGTACAGTTGATCTTCATTAGGGACACACCAATGAATTAGGCCATTAGCACACACCTTGTAGCGGTGTTTATTGATTTCTATAAAGTATTTGGTCCAATGAAGAAATTGTTACTTCTTTTTGAAATCCAAATATTGTGGAATCTCCTAAGTGAGAAGATAGGTGAGGATGCCATTATACCACGTTGTTTTTGTGGGTGTTTGTTCACTTATTACTCCAATAAAGAGAAGTTCATCTAGGAACTAATCAGAAAGTAGGCTCTCCTCCTCTTTATTATCCCATCTTAAGCAAGAGAGGTGGTTAGTGACCACATTCTTATTCCCTTTTTAGTCTACCATTGTGGGATTGAATTCCCACAAGATCAAAAGCCACTATAGGACACAAGGGCTCATTGTTGGCTTATTCATGAGAAAGCGGATTACATTGTGCTTCGTGTGCACAAATACTTTGTAACCAAGCATATAGTATCTAAACTTTTCAAGAGCATACACCATTTTCATTAACTCTTTTTCCATGGTGATGTAATTTAACTGTGCCCCCACAATGCTTCAACTCATGCAGTGGATGTAGTATGAATGTTTCTTATCATCCATCTATGTGAGCACTACTTCCAAAAAGTAGTTAGATGAATCTGTCATGATGTGGAAGGGTTTGACTAGTCTGGTGCTCTTAGGATTGGTGTTTCTATGATTTTATCTTTTAATTGTTGGAATGCATGTTCACATTCCTTAGTCCAAATGAAAGATGCATCTTTCTTTGTAAGCCCCACCAACAACTTTTCGATCTTAGAGAAATTCTCTATGAATCGTCAGTAGTAGCCAGTGTGTCCAAGGAATGACTGAACATCTTTAATGGTCTTTGTTTGGCATGTTATTCCTTAAATGATCCTTATCTTTTCTAGGTCTACCATAATCCCTTTTTGTGAAATTTAGTGCCCTAGCACAATGCCTTTTTGGACCATGAGATGGCTCTTTTGCTAGTTGAGCCGTAAGTTTGTTTCAACACATCTCTTTAGTACTTACTCAAGGCGGTCCAAGGCTTACTCAAATGTAGATCCATAGGTGGAAAAGTCATCCATGAAGACTTCAACACCACTACCGATCTACTGTTGGAAGATACTAAGGACCAAGCGTTGAAATGTTACAGGGGTATTGCATAGACCAAATGACATCTTACAATATGCAAAAGTCCCCTAAGGACTCCTGAATGTTGTCTTGGCCTGATCTTCTAGCATAATTTGGATTTGGTTATAGCCACTATAACCATCCAAGAAGCTATAATAACAATGCCCAAATATGGTCTCCAATACTTGATCCACAAATGACAAAGGGAAATGATCTTTAAATGTTGTCATATTTAATAGCTTGAAGTCAATGCAGACCTACCACTTGCCACCTTTCTTTGGCACAATTATGAGTGGGCTAACCCACTCACTATCTATGATGGGATAGATGAACCTTACCTTGAGGAGTTGTTTAATTTTCTATTTGACAATCTACTTCAATTTGAGGTTCAGCTACCTCTGCAATTTCCTTCTAGGCTTCATGGTTAGATTAGTGTAAATGTGATGATGGCATATCCTTGGATCAATTCCTATTAGCTTTAGATATGATTAAGCAAAGGCTGTTGGCCACTTGTTAACTACCTTCAAAAAATTTTCCTTTTTCTCAAGAGAAAGTTTGGCATTAATTATGATCGATTTTCCATTGTTTAACAATGCATACTCCACACTGACCAGTAAACCTTTTAGCCCTAAGGGCTTCTACTTGAAGTTATTAGGGATTTCCAACTCTCCCCAACAGGTATCATCATCTTCATCAAAGAGTTGGGAATGAACTTGTTCAATTTTGTCCATGCCTTTAACATAAGCACATGTTAGGCTCTTAGTTGGTTCCATGCATAATGTGCTACTATCTAAGTTAGCTATCAGCCATTGGGTGCCCTCCTAGTTTATGGCTGTTGCATATAGACACCTTTGAATATTGATTTCTTGTGCACACTAATTGTATGATTTAATGCATGTACTTTTGATTGATCAAATATTTTTCACACAATTGCACCTATTATTGCTATATCCAATGCATGAAATATGCTTCTTCTCTATCTTACCTAATTCATTTTCTTTGGAGATTTCGAAAGATAGATCCCTTATACCCATACATGCATCGACTATGCCTAACCAAGCTCTTCACATAATGATGGGGAAGTCACTTTTGTAGTTTTCCACCTTGATCACTAGAAAATTAGCGGGTTAGGACCATCCACAAACTGTGGTCACAATGTCCTCGATTAATCCCAAAGAGATAGTAATCAATTGATTTGCTAATCCTAGACTAATGTTACTCTTCTTGAGAAGTGGTAGGTTCTAGGCCTTGTACATGTCATGGGAGATGAGATTAACTCCATAACCAAAGTTAAGAAGAGCCTTGCATGGCTCATGTCTAGCAATATATATATAAATGAGTGGACTTCCTAGGTTAGATCTTTTCATAGAAATATTTCCAACCTTGATCTAGTCAAAAACAACATGGGTTAGCATTATAGTTCAAATTTGAGGCAACACTTGATTTGAAGGGTACTCAAAGGTGTTTGATGTAGAGGATGAGGATGTTGGAGATGCAGGATGATCAACCGAAATAGATTGTGAGGGTTAAAGAGGACTACTGGGTAAAAGAAATGTTTTTTTCTTGATCAATTATTTGGACCACTTGGGTAAAATGCTGGTTGTGAATGTACAACCCTCGTAGCATTTCATTGTTGTGGCTGTGGAGGAATCTCACCCTACATGGATGGAGTAGGAGGTAACTGGGTTGAAGGTGGAGGCATGTGCGTAGATGGATGTGGAGGATGGCATGGATATGGGTTTTTTCCTCGAGAAGATGGTGAATGTGTTCGATGGTACTCTAGAGGGTAATAGTGATGCTAAAATAAGGTATGACTTGCAGAACTTCTTGGAGATACAGGTTGCTAAACATAGTACTCGTATTGATCTGGTTACCTATAAAGGCACTGTTGCCTTGGTGGTGGCATTTCCCATAATTATGGCTGGTGCCACTATTGGTATTGTTCATAAGGTTGTGGAAGAGTTCCACTTGGGTAGTAAGCCTGTTGTTGTTGGTGGAACTACCTTGGATTGCCTTGAGGATAAGGCAATAATCTTGGTGCTTACCTACTTGCTAATCGAGGATTTAATTCATACACCCAAGATTCTTGTAAGTGTGACATCATAGGGCAACATCTCTTTGGATGTTCATATTGACAAATATCACAATCATTTTCATAATCATAGTTTGTTTCCACAACTTCTTCTACTGCAGTAGCTTTTCCCTTACCTCTTTGGTAGGCACGTGTAGCTTCTTTGCACTTTCTGCAGTTATGATCAGTATTTTGCTCTTTGGATTATTTAGCAATCTTCATAGCAATTTAAAATTTTTCATCCAAAGAGTCCCATAATTTATCAACCTTTGTCAAAATATTAGAAATAGACTTGTGAATGGGCAACGTTTTTTTTTCACCACTTCATCAAGTGGTAACTCCTTATCACAAAATTAGACCTCTCATTTTTTGATAGAAGTATCCCTATTATACTCTTCTACACTTTCCCTTTTTTGTAGCTTAGCTTCTTATTTTGCTACCTTCTCAATTAGCCTTTGGATCTGATGAGCTCTTAGTTCCAAAAATCTTCCTTGGGCATACACCCTAAGGGTTCTTCTAATTTCTGCTCTTAGCCCATTTATAATGTGGCAAAGTTGTTTCCTCTTAGAATAACCATGACTATGGCATCCGTGTAAGACTAAATAGTATCTACCCATGGTGGCATCCAAGGGTTCATGTATTCCCTATTTCCAGCCTTGGATTTACCTTCTCAGATTACACACTTTGGAGTATGTTTGATATTTGTCATTAAATAGCTCTAACATGGTACTCCATTTGTGAATAGATTCTGGCTCTAAGGACCAATATAAAATTTTAGCTTCTTTGAAGAGTATCCTTGGGAAAAGCTTGAGTTTATACCATTCATTATCTATGTTTTGTAAGGTACAGGAATCATGGAAAGCTTGTAGATATGTCTATAGATCATAGCTGTATCCCCCTTCAAATCTTGGGATATTATTCATGTCTAAGTGTTTGATCTGACTATCTTTCATATTCTTGGTTGGTATTTTAACTGCCTATGCAATGTTGAGCATACTTTAGGTCACTAACAAAGGTTCATCATCATCATTGCATCGATGACACCGATGATGGTTTTGGCCACCCCTTTGATCTTGGTGGCCTTCAAGGTCATTATTGTCTCGTTAATCACCTTCATCATAATTATTTTGATGATAGCTTCTATGAGAACTATTAGATGAAGAGGAATGTTGGGAATCGGATGAGGAGGATGAAGAGCAAGATGGACCACCATCATCACTCTTTTGCTTATTATGATCATCATCCTTAGTTCCCTTACTATTGTGATGCTTGCTCAAGTCTCTACCTTGGCTATTACTTTTTTCTAAACCTAGTTTATGCACAGTGGATTGCACATTCAGGTTCAAATCCTCATCACTAGTATCATAGGGTGGAGAATCTTCATGTTGAGAACCTTTAGTAGGAGGATTCTCATTATCATCATGATTTAGTAGAAACGAGGGATTAGTGTAATGTTTCCCCTTTATAGCCTCATGGAGCTTCTCTTGATGTCGATCTCACTTGTGTTGTGTTTCAATGGGATAGATCAATTGGGGGCAAGACAATGTTACACCATCACAGCTGTTCATCTAATGTAGGATGAAGATGAAGTTTAGCATAAACTCATCTGGATAAGTTATCTCACTTTGAATTCTTGTGGGATCGATGGTTTGACATCTTCACACTTGTGAGAAGATGAAGACATTTTGCAAGCAAAATAAAATTATCAATGTGCTTGTATAATTATATGAATAGTGGGAATGATATTGACCTTGAGGTTCATACAACAATATTAATGGTATTCACCTAAACCTAAATAGTGCACATTTCAACAAAAAAAGTCCCTAGCAACAACACCAATGATGAGTGACAAGGTACCCCTATGCCTAACCATACGAATCAGAAAGTGTTCATGCACAATCCAATCAAATTTCATGGACTTTATCATTTCCAGTGCACTAGTCTTCTAGAAAGTGAATCTTACCTTAAGGTCAATTATTGTCTTCCCAATTACACTTGTGATGTATACTGGTATGGTTAAGTGTAATTAAGACATCTAATTTTAATCATTTTGTATTTTTATGATTTGGTGTTTGAATAAAGATAAGAGATTAGATTAACTAATTTAAATTAACTAATTAACTAGCATTTAACTAGTCCTAACATAAGAATCCGATCCCACTTTTCGTACATGTCCTAAACCCATGTATCTGCTGTTGGGCAACCAAGTGCTACACTACTAGGCATACCAAGCAATAATGTTGCTGGGATTACCTAGAGAATACATGTTACGCTCAAAGTGATCATACTTATGTGTGTAATCTACCTTGCTTAATTGCTTCATTAACTTAATTACTGGAAACATTTAATAAATAATTGAAAAAATTGAATGCATAAATAAAATATTTAATCTATCTATTATGCTACAAGGTTTATCAGAAAGATCATCTTTATTA
>MNCI01011760.1:0-27707 GCA_015680685.1 Gnetum montanum
GTTAGGGAGTTAGGAAGTTATGCATAAAATTAGGAGAATTTCATAATAACATTAATACATACTACAAATATTTAAAATATTATAAACATTTTAACATTAATATTACAAATATTTTTTAGGTAGTAACTTATATAATAATATTTAAAAACAATAACATTTCGAAGTCTTGGGATAATTAAATTAAAAAAAAGGTAAGTTTATAACGAGGGCTTTACACTTAGTGTATATGGGCTTCACACTTAGTGTATATGGTATTGTGATTATTTAAAATTTTATTTGATAAACTGCAACTCCGGTTTACCAGCATCGGCCCAAAATATCTCCAGACACCTGTCTTGATATGGCTTTGTGTCTTTGTTGCCACATTCACCAGACTGGTATGCGATATCAAATGCATTGGCGTTGGACATGGCTGCTGTTTTGGAAGGTAGGTTGCAGGAGGAGTGAATGACATACCGCAGGGACAAGCTAGCAACGCTCCTATCGTTGGAACTAACTTCTTTGCAACCTTTGTTCTTTGCCCATGGATTTTTTGCAGTGCACTCACAGCTAGACCTTTACGCGGGATCATTTTTGCAAATGCGCACGGAATAATACGGATCAGAATGTTAAAATGCAGGTTCAGATTTGGGGGTTTTCGGCATCAGAAACCCTGAAGATCACCCTTTAATGGAACTATTTTCATATTGCATATTTTCAATGGAAGTAATCATGTTCCACAACTTCCTCGATTGCGCCTCTTCAATGGTGGTGCCTCCAACAACCTGCTCCCAAAATCCATGCCTGCAGCGGCCGTCAACGACGACGAGGCGGTGAATTCCCCGGGGAAGCCAACATCTTTTGAAATCGAAGTTAGGGTTTCTGATACCTCAAGGATTTCACCAGATCATGGCCACAGCTACGAAGATATGAATGTTTTTCTTTTTATCTATTTTTGAATCAATCCTGGTGGAATTAGTTGACTGGGCTAGGGTATCGTTCTCAACGGCGGACATCGGCAGAGTCCTCTGTAGCCATTTTCATGACTACTGCAGCCGCATGTTTCTGTCAGTATGCATAAATAACGTCGCGCTGGTGCTGCTGCCGCCCTCTCCATCATCGCCTTTGACCGTAGCCAAAAAAAGTTGCCAAAAATCGTAAACCTTGCGGTGGTACACATGCCCTGGCGCATCGCGCTCATGCCATGGTGAAAAATTCCAATGCTTTAATTTGTGCAATGCAACAAGCATCTCCATTCAGAACATGAATAAGGTTTATCTTTCTCTTAGTCTATGGGAAAATTTATTAAAATCCCCATATGCTGAGAAATGTGTGACAAGACCTCTTAATACGAGATGCAAAGCCAGTGCCATCCTAATGTTACTATTGAGTCATATCCATCCCTCTTTTTTTTAAAACAAGTAATAGAAATCAATACCTTTTTAGATTACATCTTGCCATTTTCAATATTTGTATTGAAATATTTTAAAAATCTCAATCATCTCATGTCTCTGTTCCATAAAATGGCTAAATGTGCCAACACTACCAAATAAGGCTAGATGTCAAATGTGTATAGTGTTCACTCTTGTTATTATGAACACTAATTTTGTCATGTATTGTAATGATGATCCATTCACATGTCACCCCATTCACCATTAGTGTCATTCAAGTCAATAATCCCATGCCTTCCTAATATTTTGTAAGGAACTCAAGGATGAGTTTTCATTTAGTCATGGGGGTATGATGAGCTGCGATATCCCATACGCAATATCGTGTCTGCCCCCGCGATATTGCATATGTGATATCACAGCCTGCCATAATGTCTATAAATAAGAGGCAACTTTCCCTATTTTAGACACTTAGACTTAGACCCTTAGCCAAATTTTAGCAGTTTTACCATTCCAGAGTTAGAATAATTTCCATGTGCCCACAGTAGGAGTCTTAAAGTGAACGGATCTTTATTTGAGCAAATTGTACCTGAGCACACATTTGTGTACGACAATAAAGATGAACTTTATGATAAACCTTGCAGCATGTGGACTAAGCTAAATAGGAATTAATTATTATTAAATGTTTAAATTCTTTCTTAGATAATTAAATCTCTCTCAAACCTTGACTCTCCTAGTTAAGTGCATTTAGTATGACCGCTTCAAGCACGTGTGTAATGCTTGGTAACCCAGTAATGAGTAGCGTTTGGTAATCCCAGCACTGGTTCAGGGTGTGTACGGCAAGTGGTAATGGATACTAGTGCTAGGACAATTAGAACTTAGTTAGTTAATAGTTAATGAAAGTTAGTCACTTAGTTCTCTTCACCTTCCCCTATTAGCATAAGACATTGAAAAGATAAAAGATATAAAAATCATATACCTCAAGCTTACTTAACCATACAATCGTGACAATACAAGTAAGCTTGGGAAGACAATGATTGATTAACCTTAAGTGTTCCATTAAGGCACGTAAGCACTTAGTCCTTGAAGTTCGACCAGATCACGCGTGAGACGCTCATATTCATATGGTTGAGTATAGGGATACCTTACCAGTCATCAATATGCATGTAACAAAGGTAAGGTCAAAGTTTCCATCATCGAAGAGGTTGTGGATTCAGATACAAACAATGATGGTGGATGTGAGATATGCCAATATGACCATCATAAGGGATCTTGCCATGTAATCTCACATCTGCAAGAGTCTGGGGTGTATGCACTCAACCCACAATTAAACAGAAGGCAAACACCCTGAAGGTTACCTTATCCCTAAGGTAACCCAAGGAAGTTCCACCAACCCTTGATGTATTATCCTAGTCATGTTGCTCCCCAAACTCACTACCAAACCCATGAGTATTATGGAACTCCTTCTCTTAGGGGAGATGTTCCACAAATATACTATCCTTCTCATTTAGCTACATCTCTTCCACCATTAACTCCATGACCTCCTACTCTAGCCATGCAAGGTGAGCTCTTTCCCTAGCCACAACAACATAATGCTACAAGGGTTGTTAATCCTCACCCTACTTTTGGTTTAGAAAATCACATAAAGAAGAGAGCTTTCTTTAGGACCAACAGTCCAACCAAGTCCTTGCAGTCACAAGCGGCTAACTCTCCAAAGCCCTCACCATCATACGAAACTTTGGGACTCCCTTCAAACCAAAGGCCACATTTAACACACATGGTCATGTTGATGCATGCCATTACCAATAAAATTAAGGCTGTCCATATTCCTAGGAAATTCTCCCATCCTGGGAGTCCTCTTATATATTTACAAATCACTGGGAATGACCCATGCAAAGATCTTTTAGATTTAGGTTCTGGTGTTAACTTAATCTCTCAAGAAATGTACAAAGCTTGGAACCTGCCTCCACTAAAAAAGAGTAACATTTTTTTAGAGCTGGCCAACTAGTCCATCACTATCCCATTAGGACTAGTGGAGGACATTGTTACCATTGTTTGTGGATGATCATATCAAGTTGACTTTCGAGTGATTCAAGTCAACAACTATAAGGGGGACTTCCCAATCATAATGGGAAGAGCATGGCTAAGCACAACCAACACACACCTAAGAATACGTGATCTTTCCCTAGAGATATCAAAGGAAAATACATTTGGAAATATCAATAAGAAGAAAGTTTCATGCATTGCATATAGTGACATAGGGTGTAGTTGCGTGTAGAAGTCCTGGTTTGTACAACGTTTAACATTGCCTGCATGCAAATAGTGTGCACAAGTAACTAACATACAAAGATGCTTGTATGATGTAGCCACAAGATAGGAAGATATCCAATGGCTGATAGGTAACCAAGAGAGCAACTCAACTATATGCATGGAACCAACTTAGGGTTTGACTTGCGCTTACATTAATATCATATACACATTAGAGCAAGTCCATCACCAACTTCCAAGTCTCGACATTGAAAATATCAACTAGGGGAAGTTGGAAATCCTTGACAACTTTAAGAAAGAGCCCCTAGAGTTAAAATTATTACTCATCGGTATGGAGTACATATTTTTCAAAAATGAAAAATCTGTAATTATTAATGCTAGGCTCGCTCCTCAACAAAAAGAGAGATTGCTGAAAATGATGAACAAATGGTCAAAAGCCTTTGCTTGGTCATATCCTAAATTAACCAACATAGACCCTAGGATATGCCAACATAGGATTTACACTGATCCCTCCATGAAGCCTTGACGACAACCGCAGAGGTGATTGAACCCAAAGCTGAAGCAAGTGGTTAAAGAAGAGATTGAATGACTTCTAAAAGCTAGGTTCATCTACCCCATTGTTGATAGTGAATGGGTTATTCCATTAGTTATTGTACACAAAAAGGAAGTTAAATGGAGGGTGTGTATATACTTTAGGCTACTAAACATTGCAACATTCAAAGATCACTTTCCATTGCCATTCGTCAACTAGGTCTTAGACACCATTGTAGGGAATCACTACTATAGTTTTCTGGATGGATACAGTGGATACAACCAAATCCAAATAGCACTAGAAGACCAAGCCAAGACCATGTTTACAAGTCCTTGGGGGACATTTGCAAAAAAAACAGATGTAATTTGTCTTGTGATATGCTCTTGCAACGTTTCAACGTTTGGTTCTAAGTATCTTCTAGCAGCAAATAGGAAATGGTGAGGAGGTCTTCATGGATGATATCTCCACCTATGGAGAAAACTTTGATCAAGCCTTGGACCGATTAGAGAAAGTACTAAAGAGATGCATAGAAACCAATTTGAGGCTCAATTGGCAAAAAATCCATTTAATGGTCCAAGAAGGCATAGTATTAGGGCATAAGATTTCACAAACAGGGATAGAGGTAGACCCCAAAAAGATCAAAGTCATCCAAGGAATCACATGCCAACCTAAAATGGTAAAATACATTTGATCATTCCTTGGACACACTGGCTGTTATAGAAGATTCATAGAGAACTTTTCAAGGGTTGAAAAACCATTAGTCGAACTAACGAAAAAGGATGTACCTTTCGAATGGACCAGAGAATGTGAGTAAGCTTTTTAAACTTTAAAATAAAAGCTTGTAGAAACACCTATTCTACAAGCTCCTAACTAGTCTAGACCATTCCACATCATGACTGATGTGTCCAACTATGCTCTAGGAGCCGTACTTACATAGTTAGATGACCAAAAATGTCCTTATTACATCCACTGTGCAAGTAGGTGTATTGCTGGTGCACAACTCAACTACACCACAACAGAAAATGAATAAATGACTATGGCGTTTGCACTAGATAAGTTCAGGCACTATGTATTAGGCTATAAGGTATTTGTAAACATAGACCATAGTGTAATTCAATTCCTGCAAAATAAACCAACAGTGAGCCCTCGCATCATACGATGGCTCATAATCTTACAAGAGTTCGATCTTACAATGATTGATCGTAAAGGCATCGAGAACATTGTTGTTGATCATTTATCTTGGTTAAAATGGGATAACAAAGAGGATAAATATCTGCTTTTTGATAGTTTTCTTGATGAATACCTCTTTTCAGGTGCAGTAAATAATTAATTAACCACAGAAACAAATTAATATAGTAGCATTCTTACCTATCTCCTTACACAACAAACACCACAAGAGTTAGATGCTAAAAAGAAACAACAGTTTCTTCACCAAGCCAAATATTTCATGGAAATCAATGGACACCTTTATAAGGTATGTCTTGATGGCTTGGTTCGATGGTGTGTTCCCGATGTAGATCAATTAAGAGTTCTCCAAGAAACACATGAAGGCCCTTGTGGGGGTTATTATGCTGGGAGACAAACAACCATTAAAATCTTTCTTGCAAGATATTATTGGCCTACATTGTTCTGGGATGCTCATCATTTCATCCAATCTTGTGAGCACTACCAATGTAATAGGGGAATAACTGCTAGGATGGAGGGTCCACAATAATGGATTCAACCTTTAGAACCCTTCAACATATGGGGAATTGATTTTATGGGGCCTATTACACCAATGTCTAATGGAAAAGCCTATATTATTGTTGCATTTGACTATTTCACAAAATGGTAGAAGTAGCCACTATTACGAATTGTACATCATCTACCACTGCACGATTTGTTCAACAAAAAATTGTTAATAGGTTTGGCATGCCTCGTGCACTTATTTCTGATAATAGCACACATTTTACAGGTGTGACTTATCAAAAATTGATGCAACTCTTAAGAGTTGAATATAAACTGACTACACCATACCACCCTCAAGTGAATGGTCAAGCTAAAGTAACCAATAGGGAGATTACGAAAATATTGACAAGAACCATTAGCAAATATAGGTGAGACTGGAGCACCAAATTGAACAATGCTCTTTGAGCATACCGCTCCACATGAAAATTCCCTATAGGCTACTCTCCCTATCAGTTGGTGTATGGAAAACTCCCAATACTTCCTATTCAAGAAAAACTTCGTACACTATCTACAATGTGTGATCTCAGCCTTGATCTTAATCTAGTACAAAAAGAATGGTTAATGAACCTTAACCTACTAGATGAGACCCGATTAATCACCCCATCATCTAATTTATTACATAAGGCATTTAATAAACAATGTCATGACTTAAAAATTAAGAAAAGTTAAGTACCAACTGGGAGATAAGGTTCTTTATTGGAATCCCACACATGTGCCACAATGCACTAAACTTCAAATGTTGTGGGAAGGAACTTATATTATTTATGCACATTTTCCTTTAGGAGCCATGATGATTTACAAACCTGAGAACCGAGATAAGAAATTGTTGGTCAACATCCAACAAACCAAACCTTTCCATGAGCCTAAAACAGCTAGTATCCATACTACCTCTATTGGTGGACAACCCTACTTGCTATTTTGGATCTCCTCCCTCCAACTCATTTTTTGGGGAGATGGTCACCAATGCTAACCATTTGAAGCCCTTAGTTCCATTTGTATTTTTGTTTTACACATTTTTGTTTTTCACATCTTTTCAATGTTACTTATTTTTGTTTTACGCCATTGTTTACATTTTTACTATTTCTTTGTTTGATTTACTTTCATTCATCATATAATAAGTGCTCATGATGGTGAGTTGGACTATAATAATGTGGATTGCTAATATTCGATTTTTACCTTTGATTTTCAATGTTGATACTAAGATATGGTTCTTTTGATAATACAGGCAATGAGTCCACCTTGTCCATTCATCCATTCAACATTGTGGTCTCCCTTGGCTTTGGAACTATGCTATCCCATTTCTCTAAGAAAAACTTATTAATGAAGTGGTGACTTGGTAGTCTTCAAACCAAGGAAGGATTCAATGGTTGAAAAGGGTGTGACCTCAAGGGGATTCAACACATTTGTGCTAGCTATTCTCTTAGGTACTTGGATGTTTTTCATGGGTTTTCAGCCATTCCACCATTGACCAAATATCAAGAAGTTGAATGAATCTAAATAAGTCTTTACATGGTGTGGTTCTCACAAATAAAAACTAGTGGGAATTCAAAGCACACCCCTTAGACATAACAATGAAACATGGGCTACAAACACTGGTTATGGCACTGGAAAGACATGTTACCCATGCCGAAAGGTTCCCTCTACCTAAAGCTCTTTCTCACATCATACTTTTCTATCTTTCTCTCTTTGGAATTGTGGTGACTCGATGGATGCATTCTTGTTGCTTCATAAGGATGGGTTGGTCAAATGTGTTGATGCGAGGTCACTAGATGTGGTTGGTGAGTTTAGGCTTGGGATGAATTTTATTCAGTCACGTTAACCACATAATATACAAGGGACTTTACACAACCTTTCTCTTGGCATTCCATTCCATTTCCTCCTCTCCTTCCATATTTCATCCCATATTCCACCTCATTGTTAGTTTTATGATTAGTGTATGTCTTCGTTGATGCATTATTAATCTTCGATAAATTATTATGGGTAAGTTCTTAACCTTTGTTTCCATATGTCATCTCAAGAGCCCACAAACTCTTTGGTTTGTGGGTCTATTAGGGCATAAAAGGCATGAGCATGCTTTGGGGAGGTCCCATTGGAATTCCTTTTTGGTGCAATTGTTAAGTTCTTTTCCTTAAAAATTCTTTGCAATCAACCATTTCTTGTTTCATCCTCATCCATGACATCCATTTTATTAGCTTCTCCTTTGTTATTTTCCTCATCTTCATTGTTCCTTTAGTTTTTCCACCCTATCGCTACCGAAGGTTCACTCTTAGTCATGGGGGCCTTGTCACAAATTTTTCCATTTAATTACCTATCTCCCCCCTACACCTTGGGTAGTTATTAGTTAAAAACCTCTAACCCAATATTTTCCATACCCACAACCCAGCCAATGCACTTATATCGAGGCAAAGTATCAACTGCATTGTGACTTATCTATCCTTGCTAATTCGTGACTGTGTTGTGTGTACAGATGGTGATTACACAAACAATGGATTAGAATAGGAGGAAGCACTCTAGATGGACTGGAGCTAGAGCATTTATGCAAGGAACAAGTTTGCTCATGTGGCTATGGATGAACAACAGAGTGCACATTTCTGACATCGGCAACAATGTGCCTTATTTTCTTTTCTCTCTCTCTTTCTCTTCAAGCTTTTGGATGAGGGTCTACATGTCATCTATGTATAGTGTTCACCACAAAGGGCATGAGCACCAATGTTGTAATATGTTTGTTGATCTATTCACTAGGCACCTTGAGTTTGTTATTCCCTGTCATTGTCAGTTCTCATTCAGTCAATAATCCCATACCTTCCCAATATTTTATATGCAACTCGATGATGAGTTTTCATTCAGTCGTGGGGGTATGATGACCTGCAATATCGAGGTCGCAATATCGCATCCTTGATATCGAGTATGCAATATCGAAGCCTTCCAAGCGATATCGGACATCCGATATCGGGGCCTATCTTGTCACCTATAAATAAGAGGTGGGTGCACTTGGTTTGGCAATAGTTGGTTCATTAATCTTAGTTCCTTACCCGAACTCTTGCCTTTTTCTCTTCTCAGAGTTAGAGTTATTTTTGAGTGCCTTTAGTAGGAGTCATAAAGCAAATGGATCCTTATTCGAGAATTATGTACCTGATCACACCTTGTGGCTAGAAATAAAGACGAACTTTGTGATAAACCTTGCAGCATTTAGAATATCTTATTAATGTTATTTACAATTATTTAATGCTTTCCTTATTTAATTAATTTTCTATCTCTCACCTTGTTAGCTCTCCCAAGTAAGCACACTTAGTATGACCATTTTGAGCATGTGTGAAAGCACTTGGTAACCCAGTAATGATTAGCCTTTGGTAATCCCAGTAGTGTTGCACTGGTTCAGGATGTGGATAGCAAGTGAGAATAGATGCTAGTGTTAGGACTAATTAGTCCATTTTTGATTAGTTAAATTAAAGTGGTTACTTAATTAGTTCACTTCTCCCTTTGTAGCACCAGGACATAAAACATAAAAATATATAAAAATCATATACCTCAAGTTTACTTAACCATACAATCGCACTATACAAGTAAGCTTGGGAAGACAACGATTGACTAATCCATCTAGGTTTTGTAAAGGTGCATAAGCACTCAATCCTTGGAATTTGACCGGATTGTGCGTGTACGCTCGTATTTGTATGGTTGAGCGTAGGGATACCTCGTTGCTCATCAATAATTAACTTAAAAATTAAAATAAAACCTATTTTAAGATATTAAATTTATAAAACTAAAATTTTATTACATCCATAAATCCTCTGAATCTATTAAATAGTAGAAATGTACATGTTATGAGTTTTGAGAACATCATTAAGAAAATTACCAAATGTCATTAATAATACTCATAACAAATTAACCAAGTTTGCAACTATGATATTCCACCTATGTCTAATGCACTCAAATGTAGAAGAAATATGTGGTATTCATCTTCAATACTATTTATATTGCTTAGTCAACATATTCACTCTTCACAAAGAATTTATGAACTTTAAAAAATAATAATAACACAAAGCTTTATTTCTAAATACACAATAAATTAATAATAGTTATACTTTAACTAAGGTGTTTTGACATACAATATCACACATTCTCTAACTGGATAAAATGATGATAATGAGTGGTGAAATTTTGATATATGCAAGTTAATACTAACTACAAACTTTACATGGTGTAGTAATTGTAAACTTAAATGAAATATAAAATCATTAAAGATTGGACCACTCATTCCAATAGCTTTACCTAAGAATTGTAAGTAACATGAAAGTACAACCATTGTTGGCATTCATTATCACCATGATTTTCTAACTTACACTATAACTCACAATGACAGTTGTTCATATAATTTCATTTCTAAATATTATTTAGGCCCATAATTCCCATCATACTTTTATTATTATCTCCTATTATCAAATTTATCAAAAAAGAATGTTGTGTTTTCTAATAGTACCACATGTGATTGCTTGCAACTTGTAATAAGCCTAGGCATGATGCTTAGAGAATCATGAACCACTAATTGGTAAAGGTCTACCTTGATTAATAATGTATTGGAAAAGAAAAATACCATGCCAAAATGTATGTTAAAATTAAAGAAATTAATACATAGGATACCAAAAGACTTACCAATTTTTTAAACCCATGTAAAAGCCAAATAACATTAGAAGTAACAATACCTACTATCCAAGTTGAGAGAGTTTTCCTAAGGAAGCTGACAGCATCATGCTTGTAATCTGAAGTTTAAAATTTTTTCTTGAAAATGATGAGTTGCAATTTAAAATTAGTCTTAGTTTTACCTAAAGTTGATAGTAAACCCATTGAATCTACAAAAATGAAGGATAAGCTCTTAATGAATTTGATGTAGAAACACTAAATATGAAATATAAAATATAGTATATATGGTTTATCTATTCAAATATGTATCTACCACGATAAAAGTGGGAAATCGGTTAAAGTTTTTAGAATCTAGAAAATAGTTGTAAGTTCTTACAAAATGTTTCATTGATCTATGAATTAGAAGCTCTAGACTAAAAAAATCCTTTGGCAAGAAAACCTAATGGAGTCATATGATGAAAAAGTACAAAAGATGTGCATGAAGTCCTTAAATGTAGTCAAAAAGTACAAGAGATGTACATAAAGTTCTTAAATGTAGTATAATTAAACTTAACAATAAGGTCAACTTATGAGAAGGATCTTTTATCATTTCACATAACTTAATTAGAGTAAAGAGTATCAAGGCATGTTTATTACACTTTCTTTTCCTAGATCATTATCATTATTTGAATGTTTTTCTAACTATATAGTTTCCATTGATAAGTAATTAAGCACCAAAATCTTATGTGTTGGTATTTATTTTCCTTAATTTTTAACACCACACGTTATTCATTTTAGATCATTATTCACTATCATAAGCATGTCATTTATTCTACCATGTTATATGGGTGTATTATATAGGGTTAGGCCTAATGTAAAATATTAACAAGCTATTGAAAAGGTGAAAAACACTTTTGATTAAATAAATGAAAAGTAAAGGCACAAATGCCTTACTCTATGTTACCTTTGGGATGTGACTTACTCCCCTTAAAACCTAAAGCTCTCTATTAATTCATTAGCTATATTCAACATCTAAATAAAACTTAGCAAACCAAAATTTTCAAAGCAATTGTTGAAAACATAAAAGAGAAAGGATAGTATATCGAGGAGATACAATGGCTAATAGCATAGAATGTCTCATTGGAAGCAATGCAACCTAATCTTAAGAATATATGCAAGTTAATTAAGAAACAAGGATTAGGAAAGCTATGGTCAAATATGAAAAAGATAGAAAAACTTTACTTTGAGCATCTTAGAGATAATCAACTAGATTTAGACGTTTCTTATCTTATTACTAAAACCCCAATTAAAGCTCACAACTTAATAAAAACTTTTATTTTAGTTCACAATTACTTGGAATAGAAAATGAGAGATGGATTAACCTCCTTATAAAAGTGCCATGTAAGTTACATAGATAAGCAGTAGTGCATCAAAATAAAAAATACATATATAATTTAATTTTTCTACATCTAGTACTAAGACATTATTTTGTTGAATCTATTTATTTTCTAACTATTCATGTAATGTCTTTTTTGATCAAAATATTCTTAATAATTCCATGGATACTTTTTCCACCCTTCGCTAAAACCCCCTTTCACTTGTACATAAACATCATTTTCAAATATATACCTTGATTTTTTGTCCTTCCAGCAATCAAAAAATTTTACTCTCATATCATGAGATTTCCTTTTTAAGAGAGTATCTAAGCCATGAGGAATCTCTTTATCTTTTGTTGAATTTGAAACATTTTGTCACAATTTTCTGGTATGATTGATCTTACCTCTATGAAATATGAAAATTGACATTTCATAGCAGTTGGTCACAGTCTGCAACTCATATTTAGATGCATTGAATACTAGAAAAGTGAAAATTTTCAGATTTCGCGGCAATGCCAACAATGCCAATGTGTGATCATCTAAGAAAAGGCACTTCCTTCTCTGCCATGTCAAAGCTGTCTTTTCTTTCTATTTGAATTTTTAATTCAAGGTCAACGTCAAGCAACTTTACTAGTAAACAAGATAAAAGTTAACTATATAAACTAGAAGAAGAAAAAAAATCCTCACCATAATCCAGGTGTTGCAGTGACAGAGCTGTGAAGGCAGCTGACTCCTTCTACATGGAGTATAAGAATAGTTTTGCTTAATTATGGAGAAGCAAGGTAAGATCACAGTAAATCAATCAACATGGAAAAACCATTGACATGGTGGGTTGATGAATTGTAATTTGTCTGGCTTCGATATTGGAGCCCTAATATTGGATACCTGATATCGAAGCCCTAGAAGCTATGTTGGATATCCGATATCACGGGATGTGTGTCAACCTATAAGTATAATAGTTGGGTGCATGGTTTTGAAGTCATAGTGTAGTAGATCTCTTATAGTTTTTCTTCCCTAAAGTTAGAATATTTTTCCAAGTGCCTGTAGCAAGAGTCATTCGGTGTACAGATATTTATTCAAGCACTATTATATTTAAGCACAACAGTGTGTACAAAAACAAAGATGAGCTTTTTGATAAACCTTGCAACACTTTGGCTAAATTAAATATTTTCTCATGCATTCAATGTTTTCAGCAATTTTATTTAATGCTTTTAAGTAATTAAACTAAATTAATTTATATTAAATAGTGATTAATTAAGCACATAAGTACAACCACTTTGAGCATGTGCATGATGCTCTGTAATCCTAGTAACACTTAACATTTGGTAACCTAGCAGCATTATACGTGTTTAGGATGTGTATGGAAAGTGGGACTAGATGCTTATGTTAGATTTAGTTAGACATTGGTTAGTTAGATTAAATTAGTAATTAAATTACTTTATTTATTTCATCCTTTATTTTAAGCACCCAAAACATAAAACATAAAAATAATAAAAATCATATGCCTCGATTACACTTAACCATACCTTTGCATATCACAAGTGTAATTAGAAAGACAATGAATCACTGTTAAGACAAGTTCACTTTTTAGAGGCTAGTGTATTGGAAGACAAAGAGTCCACAAGATTTGACCAGATCACATGTGAATACTTAGTGATTTGTATGCTTGAGCATAGGATACTTGTTGCTCATCATTGGTGCTATTGTTGGGTACTCTTTTTGTTTGAAACATGTGCTATCTAGGCATAGTGAAAATCAATAACATCGTTGGATGAACCCTAAGGTCAAAATAATTCTTATAATAAATATAATAATTTAAGCACACTGATATCTTATTTTAATTGTAAAATGTATTCTTCTCACAAGTGTGATGATACTAAATTTCCAGTGCCTCAAGAATGCAGGGTGGTATATACTCATCCAGATGAGTATGTGTCTAACTTCACCTTCATCCTACATCAAGATGAACAACTGTAGTGGCAAGATATGAAGGGTAATATTGTAATTCCCCTTGATCGATATATGCCTAGGATGCTACTCTAAACTCTTAGGAGGTTGGACATCCAAGATCTTCAAGAAGAGTATGTTGTGCATGATCATAACTACCGGGACTACTGGCCCACTGAAACACAATGTAGGAGAGATCAATACTAGGAGAAGCACCATGAGGTTATGAAGGGGAAACAATTCACCAATCCCTTATTCTTGCTCAACCAAAATGACAATGAGGATCCTCCCTATGGGAGTTCTCAACATGAAGATTCTTCATCCCTTAACATTGATGATGGAGGTATGAACCTAAATCTATAGTCACTATCAACAATTCAGTTTCAAGAAAAAGTGGGGGTCAACATAGGGGCTTGGGCAAGCATCAAGATGGCAAGAAAGCTGATGAACATGGCTATGAAAAATGTAGAGGAGGTGTCAGACACCATAGTGGTGATAGTCCTCCTCCCTCTTTGTCCTCTTCGCCTACATCTTCTTTTTCCTCTTTGGTTGTGATAGATGTTGCAGAAAGAACAACTGTGATGAAGGTGAACAACAAGACATAAAGCCCACCATGAAAGAAGGGGTAGTAGAGGACATCATAGGCATCATTGAAATAATGATGATGATCAACCTTTTCTTTCCACTCAAAGTGTTCTAAACATTATAGAGGTAGTAAAAATTCCAAATAGGCATGTGAAAGATAGAAAGATCAAGCAACTTAACATGAACAATATCCCCAGATTTGAGGGGGGATATAACTCTAATCCACAAACAAATCTTCAACCTTTTCATGATTCCTGTGCCTTACAAAATATTGAAAATGATTGGCAGAAATTAAAGCTATTTTCTAGGACACTCATCAAGGAAGCAGAAAGCTAGTATCAATCCTTGAACCTAGAATCCATCCATGGGTGGAGTATAATGCCAAAGCTATTCAATGATAAATATCAGACATATTCTTGAGTGTCTAATCTAACAAGATAGATCCAAGGATGGAAGCAAGAAATACATGAATCCTTGGATGCTATCATGGGTAGATACTATTCTCTCATACATTGATGCCTTGGCCATGGTTATTCTTAGTGGGAAGAACTGCACCACATCATAGATGGACTTAGATTAGAAATGAGAACAACTCTTGGGGTTTATGCCCAATGGAAACTATCAGAATTAAGAGCCCATCAGATATAAAGGCTAATAAAGTAGGTAGTAGAATAAGAAGGAGATCTAAGGAAATGAGAAAGTGTAGAAGAATATAATAGGAATCTTTCCATCAAAAAGAGGGAGATCTACTTTTGTGATAGTGAGGAGAAGTCACCTCTTGATGAGGTGGTGCAACAAAAGACCTTCCAAATCCAAAAATATATGTCTAAAATTTTGTCCAAGGTAGATAAAATGTGGGATTAATTGGATGAAAATTCCAAAATACTCTACAAAATCATAGGAGAATCAAAGAGTAGAGTAGTGATCGTAATCACAAGAGGAAAAAATAAGCTAAACATGCCTAACAAAGGGGCAAGGGAAAAGTTACTATAGTAGAAGAATTTGTGGAGACTAAATCAAATGATGGCAATGGATGTGACATCTGTCATTATGAACATCCTAGGGGATGTTGCCCCATTGTGTTACACTTGTAGGAATCTGGGTTCTATGCTTTGAATCTTAGATTGGTAAGAAGGTCGGTACCTAGAATATTGCCTTATCCTCAAGGTGATCCTAGGTAGTTCCACCAATAATAAACCTTCTATCCAAGTGAAGCTCCACCAAAACCATATGAGTAGTACTAGTAGTGGAAGAACCCACAGTTTTGGGGGATGCCACCACCAAGGTAGTAGTACCCTTACCGATAACTAGATCCATATGGGTACTATGTTCAGCAACCCATTTCTCTACATGAATCTTCTATTCATGCCACCTTCCAACATTACTACTACTCTCTAGAGTATTACATAACTCATTCTTCATCTACTAGAAGGGAAATCCCATATTCCTATTACCCTTCTCATCCTTCTTCATATGCTCCTCCACCCTCAACCCAGTTACCACCTACTTTGTCAATGCAGGGAGAAATCTTGCCTTAGCCACAACAATGCAATGCAAATGAGGGTTGTTAACTTATAGCCAGCTCTTCAGCTTGGTGGTTCAGAAACTAGATCACGAAAAAGACCTTTTTTTTTGAACCAACAACCTAACTAAACCCTCACATACACATGCAATTGAAAATCCTACTGCTTTATCTCCCTCTACCTCTAACCATTTAAGTCCCCTTCAAACCAAACACCTCCCAAAGTGCATACCATCATGTTAACTCATGCAGTAATCAATTGGATAAAATTTGGTCACCTTCTTAGGAAATTATTTGATTTTGAAAGTTTCCTTATTTACCTTCAAATCATTGGTAATGAACCTTGCAAGGCTCTTCTGGATTTAGATTCTAGTGTTAATTTGTTTTTCCATGAGAAGTATAAAGCTTGGAACCTACCTCCACTCAAGAAGAGCAATATCTATCTCGAGTTGGCTGATCAATCCATCACTACTTCCTTAGGACTGGTGGAGGATATTGTGACCATTGTTTGTGGGTGGTTCTACCACATTAATTTCCTAGTGATCCAAGTGAACAATTGTAAGGGAGACTTCCCAATCATCATGGGAAGGGCTTGGCTAAGCACTATTGATGCACAATTGGGGATCCAAAATATTTCCCTTGAAATCTCTAAAGAAAATGCATTCGGAAAGATCAAGAGGAAGAAATTTCCATGCATAGCATATAGTGATATAGGGTGCAACCATGTGCAAAAAATATGGGCCATTAACAGTGTATTTATCAAAGCATGTAGTTAGTGTGTTTATATATCTGAAATTTAGAGGTGCCTATATGCAAAAACCACAAAGCAGGAGGACATCCAATGGCTAACAACTAACCCTAAGAGCAGCTCAACACTTTACATGGAACCTTCTGAGAGTCTAACATATGTCTATATAGAAGGCATGGATGAACTAGAAAAAGTTCATCACTAACTCTCTAATGACGTAAATGAGGATACCTATTGGGGAGAATTGGAAATCCCTAAAAATCTTCAACAAGAGTCCTTAGAGTTTAAAACTCTACCTACTGGCATGGAATATGCATTATTAAAAAATACGAAGCTGGTAATAATTAATGTCAATCTTGCTCTTCAACAAAAATAGATTCTAGTAAATATGGCCAATAAATGGCTAACAACCTTTTCTTGGTTATATCCTAAGCTCACAGGGACTAATCCTAGGATATGCTAGCATCGTATCTACACTGATCCAGCCATGAAGCCAAAGAGGCAACCGTAGTAGTGATTGAATTCCAAATTGAAGTAGATAATCAAAAAGGAAATCGAAAAACTCCTTAAGGTATGATTTATCTATTCCATTGTGGATAGTAAGTGGGTTAGCCCACTCATGATTGTGCTGAAGAAAGGTGGTAAGTGGTAGATCTACATCAACTTTTGGATGTTGAACATGGCAACATTCAAAGATCAATTCTTGTTGTCATTTATGGATTAAGTATTAAACACTATATCTGGGCATTTCTATTATAGTTTTTTAGATGGTTATAGTGGCTATAACTAAATTCAAATCATGCTAGAGGATCAAACAAAAACAACATTCATGAAGTTCCTATGGGACTTTTGCATATTGAAAGATAACATTTGGCCTATGTAGTGCCTCTGCCACATTCCAATGCTAGTCTTGAGTATTTTTCTATAGTAGATTGGTAGCATGGTGGAAGTCTTTATGGATGACTTCTCCACCTATGGGGCTACATTTGAGAAAGACTTGGACCACCTTGAGCAAGTGCTAAAAAGATATGTGGAGATGAACTTTTGGCTCAATTGGCAGAAGGTCCATCTGATGGTCTAGGAGGACATTGTGTTGGGGCATAGAATCTTGCAAGCAAGGATTAAGGTCAATCCTAAAAGGATTAGGGATATCTAAGGAATTACACATTAACCAGAAACTATAAAAGATATTTAGTCATTCCTTGGACACACTAGTTACTACTGAATATTCATAGAGAATTTCTCTAAGATGGAAAAACTGTTGGTTGAGCTAACAAAGAAAGATGCTTCATTTTTTTAGACCAAGGAATGTGAAAATGCATTCCAACAATTGAAGGAAAAACTCATAGAAACTCCAATTTTACTAGCACTAGACTAGTCCAGACCATTTCACATCATGACGAATGCATCAAATTATGCCTTATGGGTAGTTAGATGATAAAAAAACATCCTTATTACATCCATTATGCAAGCTAAAGCATTGTGGGTGTCAAGCTAAACTACACCACTATAGAAAAAGAATTGATGGTAGTGGTGTTTACCTTGAAGAGATTTAGACACTATTTGCTTGGATATAAAGTGTTAGTGTACATGAACTATAATGCAATTTTCTTCTTGATGAATAAGCCAATGATGAGCCCCCATGTCATATGGTGGCTGGTGATCTTAGAGGAATTCAATCTTACGATGGTAGATCGAAAGGGAACTTAAAATGTGATTGCTGACCACTTATCTTGGTTGAGATGGAATAACAAAGAGGATGAAAGTCCATTGTCTAATCAATTTCTTGATGAACTCCTCTTTTTTGTGGCTATATTTGAAAAATTACACCCTGAGCTTTAATGGTACAATGGCATTCTTACCTATCTTCTTACTCAAGAAACTGCAAAAAGAAATAACAATTTTCTCATGAGGTGAAACACCTCATGAAGATCAATGGGCACCTCTATAAGATATGTGTCGATAGCCTAGTTCATTGGTGTATCCCTAATGCTAATCAACTGCACATTATCCAAGACTCTCATGAGGGTCATTATGGGGGCCACTATGTAGGAAGACACACAACCATGAAGATCTTGATGATAGGATATTACTGGCCAACACTTTTCAAGGATGCTCACCAATTTGTTAGCTCTTGTGAATGTTGCCAGCATGATGGTGGAATGACTACTCATATGAAGGGACCTCAATAGTGAATTTAACCATTGGAATACTTTAACATCTCAAGCATTAACTTCATGGGTCCCATCACATCCATGTCAAATGGAAAGGTATACATAATCATCATCATTAATTACTACAAAAAATGGGTAGAAGCAGCAACCGTCATTGACTCTACATCTTCTACTGTTGCTTGGTTTGTACAATAGAATGTCATAAATAGGTTTGGTATACCATGTGCACTAATTTTTGACAATAGAATCCATTTTATAGGCACTACCTTTTGAGAGCTTATGCATTGCTTAGGGGTTGAGCATAAATTAATAACACCTTACCACACCCAAACCAATCGTCAAGCTAAGGTTACAAATAGGGAAATCACTAAGATCTTAATGAGGATAGTTGACAAATATAAGAGATATTAGAGCATGAAACTCAACGATGCTTTTTAAGCCTACCACTCCACTTGGAAGCTCCCTATAGGCTACTCTTCCTATGAGTTGCTGTACAGAAAATTGCCAACTCTTCCTATTCAATCTGATCTTTGTATACTTTGTATAGCTTGTGACCTTAACTTTGAATTAAATCTAGCACAAAAATAAAGATTAATGAATCTCAACTTGCTAGACAAAAAATAATTAGTGGCCTTATCATCTAATGAGTTGCATAAGGCATTTAGCAAAAAGTGCCATGACCTTAGAATTAGGAAAGTCAAATTTCAACCCATAGATAAGGTCCTCTACTAGAACCCCACACATTTACCTCAACAAACTAAGTTCCAAATGTTGTGGGAAGGGCCTTACATCATTTATGAAACCTTTCTTTCTAGGGCCATGTTAAGCTGCAAACTTGAGAGCTCAAACAAAATGCAACTAGTCAACACACAACCAGTGAAACCTTTACATGATCTTAAGTAAGCCAATGCAAAAAATGCCTCATTGAATGGAAAACCATGCTCAACCTTTCAAATCTCCTCCTTTCAACATAATTGTGGGGGAGATGGCCATCCATGCTAACCATTATAGCAACTCATCAATTTTTCATCTTTTTATTTTACACGTTTTTATTTACACCTTGTTATTTTTACAACTTTTTCATTTACACCTGATTTATCTTACATATTTTTGTTTTTAATTTATTAATTTTTTCCAATTTTTTTACAACATTGTTAGTACATTTTATTTTTCTTGAATATTTTACAATTTCTTGTATATTTTTCTTTATTTTGGTGTGATTTTCTTATTATGTTCTAATAGTAACATGCTTTATTACCAATTGGGTATAGTGTGGTTTGCTTGATGTGGGCATGTGCTATTCAATTATTTGATTTTTAGCATCTAAATTCTAGCTTTGAATTTTGTTACTAATAACTAAGACATGGTTTCTTTTTCATAAAATAGGTAGTGAGTCCATAACATCTACCTATCCACAAACTCTATGGTTTTCCTTGTTTTAGAAGTATGAAGTCCATTTCCTTAAGTAAAACTTTAACAAACATGTTACATTGGTAGTTTCGAGACTTGGAAAGGATTTAAAGCTTTGAATAGGGTGTGACTGCAAGTGAGCTTAATACTCTTTATACTCTTCTACTTACTTGGATGCATGAGTGTTTTTATGGATTTCTTACCATTCCATGTCAACCAATAACAAGATGTTGAATAAGTATTTGCATGGTGTGGTTCCCATCCAAAAATTCAAAAGTAAAAAAAAATGACAAAAATTCAAAGCACATCCCTTAGACAAAATAAATGGGTTACAAGCACTAGTTATGGAACTAGAAAGACATGTTACCGATGCCTAAAGGTCCCCTATAACTAAGGTCGTTTCTCACTTCCTACTTCTCTTGTGTTCTTAAATAAGGAATGGTCGTTATTCTATGGGAGCACTCTTGTGTCTCAATGGGATGGACTGATCTTAGATTGACAATGCAAAGTCACTAAAAGTGATTGGTTTTGCTCTAGACTAAGGATGAATTTTATCAAGTCATTTAACCAAAAAATTCATGAGGGACTTCATGTGATCTTAATTGAAAACTTCATACCACTTTCTTTCTCTCTCATTCATCTATGCTTTTCATGCCTCACCTCACTGCTAGTGTTCATGTCCTTGTTCGATGTCTTGGTTTGATATGTTGAAATTCTTAGGTAATTTCTTCCAAGTTTTCATACTTACCTTTTCATAACCATTAATCATCCATGGGGCCCATGGACTCCTTGGTTTGAAGATATGCAAGGGCAACAAAGGGCACGTGCCTACTTTGGGGAGGACCTACTTAAATGCCTTTTCATTGGGTTAGTTAAGTTCTTTATCCTTAGACATTCTCACAATCAAATGTTTTTGCATGCCCCATCGATGACATCCAATTGTGCGCATCTTCACAAAGTTTTATAGTGAGATCCTCTTTTTTTTTGTTGTGAATTCTTTAACCATCTTTAAGAATTTCATTACATTTGGGCTTTTTAGAATTTAATAATGAACCTCTTATCCATTTCACCCCTTTTTTCAGTCTTCCTTCTAACGCTATTAGAAGAATCAATTCACCATAATCACAGCCTGGCCAAGTGTAACTACTGATGAGACAAGGTACCTAAAAGCTATAAGTTACATATTACATACTAATCCATGATTTTGTTATAATTCTAATGAAAATTATGAACTAGAGTGGGAATGTCTTCACCAAGGAATTAGTAGCAACACCATGTGACAAGGCCTCTTCATGATCGTTAAATCTTCTCCCTCGTTCTTCAATTGCTAGATGAGTTGAATGTCAATTTTAGCCAAGGTGTTTAATTCTATTATCATGAACATTAAATTTTATAAAAGATTAAAAATTTATACACTTAGGCACTTAGAATCTGTTTATTTGTTTTGAGTCAATTTGCATGTTAGTTAATAA
Source organism: Gnetum montanum (assembly GCA_015680685.1). NCBI lineage: Eukaryota > Viridiplantae > Streptophyta > Gnetopsida > Gnetales > Gnetaceae > Gnetum > Gnetum montanum. The sequence goes on from MNCI01011760.1 coordinate 21,747, forward strand.
TCCCATATCTTTCCAATATTTTGTAAGGGACTTGTTCCTCCTTTTTTTCACTTGACGACAAGTTTTAGTCAATCATGGGGGTATGATAAAGTGTATTTTTCCTAGCTTCAATATTGGATATTTGATATTGAAGCCTTGATATTAAATACCTAACATTGGAAACCCAAAAATGATGTCAGATATTTGATATCGTGGGATGTGTGTAGGCCTATAAATATAACACTTGAGTGCACAGTTTTGGAGTCATATTAGTCATAGTGTAGCAGAGCTCTTGTAGTTTTTCCTCCACAGAGTTAGAATATTTTTCCAAGTTCCTACAACAACAGTCATTAAATGTACAAATTTTTATTCAAGCATTGTTTTACCTAAGCATGGAAGTATGTGCAGCAATAAAGATGAGCTTTTTGATAAACCTTGCAACACTTCAACTAGATTAAATATTTTCTCATGCATTCAATGTTTTTAGCAATTTTATTTAATTATTTTAAGTAATTAAGCTAAATTAAGCTATATTAAATAGTAATTAATTAAGCACATAAGTACAATTGCTTCAAGAATGTGCATGGCACTTGGTAATCGCAGTAACACTTAATATTTGGTAATCCAGTAGCATTATATATATTCAAGATGTGTACGAAAAGTGGGACTAGATGCTTATGTTAGGATTAGTTAGACATTGGTTAATTACTTAGATTAAATTAGCAATTAAATTAATTCATTCCTTTCATCCTTTATTTTAAGCACCAAAAACATAAAACCTAAAAATAATAAAAATCATATGTCTTGATTACACTTAACCTTACCTTTGCATATCACAAGTGTAATTAGGAAGATAATAAATGATTGTTAGGGAAAATTCACTTCCGAGAGGCTAGTGTATCAGAAGACAAAGGATCCACGAAATTCAACTAGATTGCACATGAACACTTAGTGATTCGTACGGTTGAGCATAGGGTTACCTGCTGCTCATCATGGGTGCTCAGCATTTTTCCTCTCTAGGCCTTCTACTTTCCTACAAATGTTTTGTACCTCAATGTTGACATTTTATTTATTAGTAAACTACTATTTAAGTATTCTACATTAAATTTTATCATTGAAATTATTTTTAAATTTACATGAATACAAAGTTTCTATGTTACCTTTCTAATTTGGATACCTTGTTTATATACTTATTTTTTATTTTCTTACCTTTTTGGATAACATGTTTCATAATATCTTAGTTTTTCATTAACAAGTTTAGAGAAATTGTAGCCACAAATTGCCTTATATATCAAATTAGTTAATAAACTATAAATTTATTTATTTTCTACTAAGCAAACTTTTTCAAAAACTATTTAGTGTTTTGATTCCACCGAACATCAATTAGTGTTATATGATTTTTCACAAGATAAACCTTGTAGTCCTAAATTCAAGAAACAATTTTTTTTACAATGGTACCTATGCTTAATAAAAGTTCTCTACTTACATTAATAGTTAGATACCCTATTTATATACTTATTTCTAACTTGCATGTCTTTTTAGATAACACGTTTCATACATCTCTTTGATTTTTAGAGAAATGATACCTATCGCTTACCTCATATATTAAGTTAGTTAATAAACTATAAATTACTATATTTACCACTAAGCATAATTTTTCCAAAACTATTTAGTGTTTCAATTTCACTAAACATTAGTCAATGTTTCATGATTTTTCATAGGACAAACTCTATAGTCCTGATTTCAAGAAATAACACTACATTATAAACACTTTACCAAGGGAAACTATTTATACCAATTTCTAAAATGGGCATCCATTTGGATTTTGATTTGTGTTTGTGATATGAAGAATGATTTAGGAGAGTTACATAGAAACAAAATATATACAAGGGATTGGATCAATATTACTTCTATGTGTCCCTATGCACAACTACAAATCTCATATGTGAGCTTTAAAGCTACTATGAGATATAAAGAAAACAAATGCTTTATATTTCTAACCAATTTAACTATTTCATAGGCTCATTCATTTCTTTCCCTATTTTCTCTTTTTCCAACCTTTAAAAAGCCAATACAGATTGTGCCCTTAATTTCTAAGTACACAGAAATTAGCATAGAAATACTTAACAACCATTTCTACAAAAGACTAAACCAAATTATCATAAAATCACAATGAAATAACATAATAGTTAAAAATCCATACAAAAGTAAACAAAAAAAAAACACTCAAAAAACTACAACAAATGGGAATAAACATTCCAAGGAAAAAAAATAGTTCAATGTTCGATCCAATAAGTAGCAAGTTGTCAATGAGAATGATCGAAGTGCAAGTGCTTAAAAATATGGATAATGATTCAAAAGCCAATAATCAAATCAATGAAAATTACAAGGCCAAAAAGCAACTAATAAGAGCCTACTTTGTACTATTTCTAGAAAACTTCTTGAAAAACTAAGTGTATTGGTCTTCACTATAGCACTTCAATGCCTCCATCCAAGAGCTCTACAAAGACACCAGAACTCATTACGGTTGGATGAAGAATAGAGCAAGACTAATATAAAACTCATAGAAATTGCAAAGCTAGACCTCATAATTTTTAACAAGAAATCAACTTCTATGACTTTTGTTCTTTACTACATTCATTTGCTTTTGCAAAAAATAATTTAATATTAACCATTAATGTTCAGGTAAAGGTAAAAAAAAAATTAAGCAAGGTAGTAGGTATGGTTGGTAGAAAAATAATTAAATTATTAATAAAAAATGGTAGAAAATCAAGTTAGTAGCTATGAAAGTAAGGTTTCTATCTATTTTGTTTTATTGAATTATGTATATTTTTATTGAATTGCAAATGCCATCATCTATGCTTACGAAAATCTTTAGTGAAATTTTAATGCCAACCTTAAGTGAATGTTTAGATTTTAAAATAAAGTTGTGTTTTTAAAGGTGATTAAAATTTTAAAGATCCATCTCAATCAAGCATAGAAGCCTCAATTAGTCTACAATTAATTTTTCTTTTATGTTCATTCTCTTCTTGGGATAAAGATAATGAAGCATAACATAAATGAAAGTTAAGGGTTGTGATATACAATAGATGGGTAACAAGTTTTAACATAAACATAATATAAAATAGATGGGTATTTATATAAATATCATATTATAGTCACATTGAAATTTTTTAAGCTTTTAGAGTGGTAACAAATTTTATAATTTAAAGTTAAAATATCATATACCTTTAATTAGAAATAAAAGTAATAGATTATGTTTCTTACAAATGAAATAAACATCATTGCTTAATATATTAATATGATATAATAACTGTTGTTGGAAATAAGAGAATTTATAAATACATTCAACTTTTAATAATAAGAGTATATATTTCTACATAGATTAAATAACAAAGAGTTATCAAAAATATATAGATACTAAATGAAATGAAACCATTAACAATTGCATCAAAGTTTACAAAATTAAGCTATCTTGCATATTCCAAATCACTAGTTTCAAAAATAATATTTTACTCCTCATCCTCATGTAAGTTAGCATAATCTTAATACCTATATTTTCAAAATCATTATTTTATTATGTAATAACAATTATTAACAATAAAAAATTTATAAATATATTCAACTTCCAATAATAAAAGTAACTATTTTTATGTAGATTAAATAACAACAAAATATTAAAAACATATAGATACTTAATAAAAGAAAAACATTAATAGTCTCATCAAAGTTTACAAAAATAATTTATGTTGACATATTCCATATCACTAATTCCAAATGTAGTCTTTTTCTCCTCGTCCTTACATAACTTAGCATAATCATAATACCCAACTTTTCCATTTTAATTAAAAGCTTAAAAGTGTGCATTCTCTAATAAGAAAATTGTTGAAATAATATTGATAATTGCCATTATCAAATATAGTAGCCTTAGCTTCATGCAAAGGTTCTTTATGTTGAAGTGCATCATGGCTATATAAATAATATGTTTAATTAGCATTTCTATTTGATAAGTCATATCCTGTAAAACTAGTTAATATAGCATCTACAACAATATTATCATGATGTCTTAAACATAATTTCAAAAAAGAGCTACCATTTCCTAATTTTAATTGTTGAGGATAAACATTATATCTCTAAACATTTACCTAATATTAATTCAATTTTTTTCTTTCAACGATAAGCAATATTTCTACATAATTTAAAAACATTATACTTATTAAAACTATAAAACTTATAAACAAAAAACGTGCTCTTTATAATACTTCTTTTCATATTTATTGTACCTAAAGAATATGTTGTGTATGTACACAAGTAAGCTAATTGTTGTTACTTTCATCTAACAATAATCCGAAATAAAGATGGCATATTATTATATTTTTAAAAACACCTATACATATAAAATAAACATAATATACATCTAGTATAACATCCTCACCATCATAAAAAAATTCTTTATTGCTTTTATATGCATTTCTCAAATGTTTTTTTCTATCATGGTTATAAAAATAATAAGTCTTATCAACATTTCTATTTGATAACTCATATTCCATATAAGTATTCAATGTAGCACCAACAAAAATATCGTCATAATATCTTGAACATGATTTTTTCAGAGAGTCATCATTTTCTAATATTACTCATTGAGGATAAATATTATTTCTATCAACGTTTGTAGAATCATAATGCAAATTTATTTTTCTCTTCAATGGTAATTGACATTTTTGTATAATTTGAAACTATTATGTTTGTTAAAAATACAAAACTTACATACAAACATGTACTTACATACATTTTTGAATTCTTACCTAACAATAATTCAATATTTAAAAAAAACATATTAATTTACTTTAAAAAACTATAGGTATAAAATAAACACATCATATTATCATATATTCCAAGAATTTATCTACTTTTCATAAACCTCTATTCAATTTCACTACACAGAATTCTTTTTGAACCTTTGCTTTTGTCTTCATATTAATTTTTATCTACCACTTTTCCCTATTTTTGATCATTTTAAACCATGATATAAAAAATGATTTTTAATAATTTTTTATCTAGTTATATATTTCCACACACTTTTCACATCTCTCAAGAGAATAGGTTTTAGAAAATAATGACATGCTCTAACCATAACTGCTTTATTGATAGTATATTTATCTTTAGCAACAAACATCGGTAAGTAGAAGAAAGAATATTAAAATATGTACAAATAGCTACATTAAATTACTTAACTTCCAACATATCAAAGAACTTATTTATTAAAGATATACTTGTTTTTCTTATAACATACTTTGTTATTTTAAATTCATCTTGAAAAACTATATCCACATCAATAACAACACACTAAACATATTTTCTTCTTTTCTTAATACATCCAAAGCATTTATCCCCTCAATGTAAATTGTAACTTACAATTAACAAAAGTTAATAGTAAGCATTCTTTTGACAAAATTTATACTATAAGCTTAACAAAAAAATACATAAATATACCTTTACAATGAAAAGTTTCAAACATTTCTTTTAATAATAGTAAACATAAAACATCATAATCAACAACAATAAGAACATGAACTCCATGCTAATGCCATTGAAATTCAATATTCACTATGTTTGCATTCAAGTGCAACTCTTTTATATACATAATCTTGCCATGGACATCAAAAGATACATAATAGAGAAATAGTTTCAAATCATAAATTTTTATCATAATTTGTGAAATATTATTCATTTGTTTCTAAGAATGCATAATATAGGTTCCACTTGTCCTTTATTTTATATTTAGTATAATTAAAATTTTATTTTTAATCAATACACGCAAATATGCCACTATCAACATTATTATTAAAATAGTATATTTGTATCTATTGAGTAACTTAACATACTTGAAAATTTCAAATCAAATCTCCCATTCACAATTTTCAAACCATCTTTTTGTACACTCATTATACCAAGAATATGATGGTTATAGCTCAATGAGAA
>MNCI01011760.1:28401-52681 GCA_015680685.1 Gnetum montanum
AAGTGGGGTATGAATTATTTTTGACAAAACAATATGCAAGCTCATAAAATAGCTTTGCCTTTTACATATGGTTTGTGAAAATTGAATATTCAACTTAATGGTGGACTAACATTGGAAGACATGCAACATATGCTCAATCAAGTTTTATTAGCAAGTATTTATACTAATGATTATGATTATGATGAAGATACATAAACTTTAATAAATATTTTGTCTTCAAAAGTTAATAAAACAATCTTCCCTTTGTCTATATGATTATGTTTTATTTGTAATACTTGTTTCATATGAAATATGCTACATATGCTTAATGAATAAGGACTTCATATTGTGTTTTCTATTGATGGGAATTACTTATAATTTGATTAAAAACACTCAATTCTTTACATTATCAATTATAAAATTACACAAACTATTAAGAAAATAGTTACTTTTTGTTATTTACAATTATTCACTTTTGGTCATATCTTTAAGGTACTTTCATAATTACTTATTATCCTATTTGATATCACTTCGGCCATAATATTTGTTTGAAATCCAAGCTATTGTCCCCTCATTATTGCAAAAATATTTTCTTTAAATCCAAGCTCTTGTCCTTTCATTTTTTTCAAAAACATTATTAGATGCATAACTTATAAGATTAAAAGAAATTTAGAAAAAATAAATAAACATATATGCAATGTATTTGTTATATTTTCATACCTTAAGCTTACATATCAAATTTCTTGGACATGTCTCTATAAAAAAGATATCATGATGTTGACTACTAATAAAACCATCATTTACTGCATGATATAAAAATGTCAACAGAAAGTCATAATAGCATTCTATATTTAACAACCTTACTTGAAAAAAATAAGAAAAATTATAGAGTAGTTTTAACATTAATGATGATAAATTATGCTTAATGTTACAACATCATCTATACTAGATTATTATGAATTCTAAGTTTTCTCCAGCTAATAACCTCCATAACTTTTTCCATGGCCACAAAACCATTTCATAATGATTAAATAGTATAATTTCAACTATAATGTAATACGAACAAAATCATCTTTGCTTGAAGATGGCGCCTGGAGCGACTGCAACAGCGTCAGCAATAGGATGGACGACGATTGGCGCATCTGCAACGGGTAAGGAATGGAATGGAGCGTCTGTGAAGACAGGAGCTGAGCCAGCAGGAGTGGCGACTTCAGCCGAGGCGGCGAGCGGACCAGAGGGGGAGCCACAGACGGCTAGCAACTTCGGAGAATACTCCAAAGCCGAAACAGAAATAAGAATAAAAGTTACTGGCCCCAACGCAGACATGCTGGGGAGATTGGAACGCAGCGTGATCGGAAAGTTTGTGTCCGAAGGGGCTCGACCTCGCATCGACCTGATCCGGCGCTGGGCTCGAAACGCGTGGGGGTTAGACTCAGTGATGGTTTCCTGCCTGGCTGACGATCGCCTCCTGTTCAGCTTCACCTCCTTGGAGGAGCGTGAGCAGGTCCTAGTGGGAGGACCTTGGTTCTATGGCGCACGCGGGCTAGCCCTGGTGTCCTGGCATCCTGGCACCCACCGGGACCCGGCACTGTTTGCTCGTGCACCGGCCTGGGTCGACTATATGGCCTCCCCCTCGAGTACTGGTTACCGGTGTTTTTGCGGTCACTGGTGGATCTGCTGGGTGACTTCATCAAGTTTGACCATTCCACGGCCGTTCTCGATCACATGAGGTTCGCAAGGTTCTGCTTCTGGCGACCTCTCCTCACGTAGGAACCTGTCAAGGAGCTAGTTCTCGTTACGGACCTCGGGGAAGAGCGGGTCCAGGTCCTGTACGAGAACCAGTCGGGGAAGCAGGCCCAGCATCGACCGGGGAACGACCAAGGCCACCCAACAGGATTCACGGCTACGCCTGATGACGGATGGTACGTTGTAGGAAAGAAAGGCCGTGTGGCCCACAAGAAACCTCCAACACCCAGAGAGGGGGCTCGATGATAGGGAAAGGATGCTGCTCTAAAGGGAGTAGCATCCAAAGCTGCGCCAAGAGGGGGACCCCTCTCGGGGGATCCAACGCAGCCAATCATGCTGGGTGCTCGCTAGGCGGAGCTGTCGGCAACGGGACAGGACACCGCGGCCAATGCGGTGAGTAAGTCTTATATTTCTGTGCTGGTGGGGACTGGTGCTCAGCACTCCATGGGAAAACAGCCGATGGCCTCTCTGGCTGAGGCAGAATCGCGGCAAGGCCCGCACGGAACACCCTGCACCCCCAGGTTGGGGGGGGGGCAGGCCCGCTCCAAGAGGATTTATCCCCGCCTCCGGTCACGGACTGGATTAATACCAGTCGGGGTTTAGCGCGGCCCAGCTCCCCTCCCAAGGAGACGCGGAGCCAATGCACACCGGGAATGCCGGTATCCATTCACGCGGCAAAGAGCGGAAGACGGGACAGCCTCACCCACCGATAGAAGGCCACGCAGCTATTCGTGGATTTGGGAGTGCATCCCACGCTCCAGGAGGTGTACCAACGTTCCTTGTCTCCATGAAGGTCCTTTCCTGGAACTGCAGGGGACAAGGTACCCCCTACAAGCGGCATACCTTGCATTTTTTGGTACATGACAAGAACTGTGACATTGTATGTCTGCAGGAAACGAAATTGCAGCAGACGGAGACTAAGACTCAGACTCTCCGGTGGTCGGGGTGGCATAGCCACCTGGCTCCCAGCAGGGGGCGCGCGGGTGGCCTCGCAATCCTGACCAAGGCTAACTCACACATCCTGGACACGTCAGACTGGAGCATTATAGTGCATCTGCCTGGACAGGACGTGTGGATTACAAATGTCTACGGTGCCCAAGGGTGGCAGGCGCGTTTGCAGGAGCTCTCCCGGGTCACGGGGCTAGTTCCCCAGAAGGCCACCTGGCTTTTAATTGGTGATTTCAACCAGAGGCTCCTTGCTTGGGAAAATACATGTAAAAATTTGGTAGAGCCCTTAGGGGCAATCGAGATGCTCGCCCTATTGTAGCAGTATAATTTGACTGATATGGAAATTACCGGCTGTGCATACACATGTAGCAATCGCAAGCAAGGCACCGCGAGGGTCCAGTCCCGAATTGATTGTGTCTGGGCCAGTGAAAAATTGCTGAAAGAGTGGGATTTTCAGGCTTACGGTGGTGCCCGCATGGCCTCTGATCACCGGCCCATATTCTGCAAACTGGAGCGGGGTGAGTTCCAGAAACCGCGCATCTTCCGCTTCGAGCGCACCTGGATCCACACGCGGTGGCTTGGGAAATTGGTGCAATACATCTGGCAGAATTACAGCGCCTCGGGGGACCCGTGCGAATTCCTCAAAAATGGGCTGCGGACGCTCAAACAGCAAATTAAAAATATCGCTCCCACCAAAAAATACCGGTTCAGAACAGGCCGCAGCCAGTTGCAGGCCAAATTGTAGACCATTCAATCGCTGTAGGAGCAGCAAGGGAGTGGGGCCGACCTTACCAGGGAGGAGCTTGCCCTGTAGGCCAAGCTGCAGCTCCTGCACCATGAGGAGAAGGAGTACTGGCGTCAGTGGGCCCGTGTGCAGTGGCTGAGGGTGGGAGATCGACACACAAAATTTTTCTTCTCTACCGCGAAGGCACACCGCGGCTCTCGAAACGGACCGATTCAGCGCCTCCTATAAGGTGAGTCACCAACGCGCACTGGCAGCCTCTTGCACTACTGGCGGTAGGTGTGGGAATGGCAGCCAATGGAACCAGTTTCGGTTCCCGTGGATAGAGTTTTGAACCAGGCTGATAATTTACGGCTCCTGAAGCCATTCACGCACCAGGAACTGCACGTGGCACTGCAGGGAATGCCTACCAACAAGGCGCCTGGGCCAGACAGCTGGCCCATTGAAGTTTTTGCAAATTTTGAGGATGTTCTTGGGAATAACCTGCTGGAAGCGTTTAACCAAATGTTGGCACGGAGACAGGTGTGAAATGAAATTAATTGCTCGTGCGTGGTATTATTGCTGAAGATGGAGAATCCCACATCCCCTAGTCATTTCCGCCCCATTGGGGTCTGTAACTCTTTGCTGCGGTTATTCTCCCACATGCTTGTGGCCAGATTGCAGCCGGTCATGACGCAGCTCATGGGAAAGCACCAGGTAGCGTTTATGAAGGGACGCCACCTGCAGAACCAGGTTCTGCTGCTCCAGGAGATCCAGCACTCCCTTCGGACTGCCAAACTTCCAGGCCTGTACATCAAGCTGGACATTACCAAGGCCTACGATTCCGTTAGTTGGGCCACCTTGAGGTCTGTTTTGCTCACTAAAGGGTTTGACCCGACTTTCGTTGACCTATGCTTGCAGATCCAGCATGGAGGACGGTTCTCGATTGATATCGATGGGCAATTGTGGGGCTTCCATGGGACCAGCCGCGGGCTGCACCAAGGAGACCCACTCTCCCCGCTCCTCTTCCTGATGTTGATGGACCTCCTGCAAACTTACTATACGAAGGAAGGGATTCTGGGGTTAAATGTGCACAGCATCCACTGCCTCTCTACCCACTTCGCGGATGACACCATGATCTACACCAGGGCCGCGGTTCCGCAGGCCAGGGCGATTCTGAAAGCGCTGGATAGGCTGTGCCGGGAGGTTGGCCTGGTGCCCAACCCAAGGAAATCTGTGCTTTTTTTCACCCACACCCACCCGTCGGTGCGCAGCAAAATCGTCCAAATCCTGGGGATTCTCTTGGGGGCGGCTGATGAAAAGTACCTGGGCATTCCCATGCATAACTGGCACAGGCAGCAAACCTGGCAGGCGCTCATTGCAAGGATTCAAAAGTGCGCAGCCCACTGGACTAATAATTTCCTGACTCGCAAGGGGAAGATGGTGTTGGCATCCTCGGTGTTGGGGGCCATGGCGCGGTTTGCTGCCTCGGTGGCCTCCCCGCCCCTCGGTGTCACTGCCAAGATTGACCAGAATATCCACAATTTCGTTTGGTCTAGAGGCAAGGGGGGAAATAAGATGCATCTGCTAGCATGGCCAAAAATCGTGTGGCCCCGGTACGCGAGGGGGGGGGGTTTGGTCTCCTCCCCTTCTCCCTAGAGGTGGCCCTGGGACGTCATAGGCTCCTCCAGCACCTGGTCACTGGCAACGAGGACCCCTCCCTCTGGGTGCAAATCCTTAGGGAAAAATACAGACCCTGGACGGCGGCTAACTCTAACTCCCACATTTGGAGGCAGCTCTGCGCTCAGGCTAGGGCGATGGACAGCGTGAAGGAGATCCACCTGCACCCCTGTCAGCTCCTACAGAAGCTATTCCTTGCCGACCCGTGCTGGAAGCAGTTGTGGAAGGGCATCGTTCCGGAAAAAATCAAAGCCTTTAGGTGGCTGATCCTCCACTAGGCCCTCCCTGTCCGGGCTGCGCTGCAGGCTCGGGGCATGGCAATCAATAGTCTATGCCCTATGTGTAATCAGCATGCCGAAACACAGCAGCATTTTGTTCTTGAGTGTCAGGTAACCAAGCAGCTATGGAGAATGGTAGGGCTCCGCTCTCCAGAATTCTCTGGCAACTCGGCAACGCTGGCGGTGCTCTGGGTCCTGTGGCGGGCCAGGAATGATTGCATTTTCAAAGGTACAGCGCTCCCCCAGTGAAGATCCTTGCAAGAAAGACTCGAAAGCTTTGGAAAGAAATTGCCTCAGCAATGGCTCCTCCCACCACCTCCGAACCTTCCATCCAGCAGCTGGCGCAAACGCGGTGGGGGTACAGGGGGGCCACCTTGCACGGCAGGAACACCCCCCATGATGGAGCCCCGGAGTGGACAAGCCCTGGATAGATCCACGAGGAGGAGAGGCAGGAACATAATGCTGGCATCTCTGACTTTCTCGGGGAACATACCCCGATCCTCCCTATGCAAGCTTGGGTTGCGAGCGCCCCCAATACACGCAAGATCGGCATTGCCCAGATCATTGACGAATATAGATGTCGCAGGGCAGAAGGGCCGGAACAGCCCAGGAAGGGCAACAAATAAGGATCGTCCGCATCTCTCGGCTGCCTGCCGTCGTAGGTTGACTGGGCACCCTGGGTGGGGTTTTTCCTTGACGAAAATTGGTCTCCAATTCTTGGGGGGTGGGTTGCCTTTTTGGTTGCCGAGTGTCCTTGGCGGGGATTTCCCTGTCCAGTGGGGCCAGCAACCCTGGCCCATGCTGTACCCGTGTATAGCTTCTCTTTTTTTTTTGATAATTAATATAGCCTAACCTTTTTCAAAAAAAAACTATAATGTAATACATCAAATATTACAAAATGAAATTCTAACATAAAAAAAACCTAGTAAATCAATAAATACATATAAGTAATCTACCATCATTGCTCTCCTCTAAGGCATAGTAATAATAATATGAACATTGCATATTATTTTACCAATGATCTATGTGTAGTAAAAATCACAAGAAAAGACATAAATTATAAGTTTGATAACCACAAGTACACTGCACTAAAAAAAATTGGCTATTATAAGAATAGTACCTCCTTAGATGCAAGAAATATTTAGTACCAATCTATTATTCAAGATACAAATGTTGATCAAATAATGAATTCATAAGGAAAATAACTTAGTAAGAATCCAAAGTCATAATCTTACCCAGCAACATTCTTCCACTACTAAAAATAGTATTAGTTACAACAACCATTAGCCTAATGCTTTCTCTTTCATAAATTAAATCTATCTTTCTTACAACCTTCATAAATAAAATACTAAGTTAAATAAACAAAAACATATAAATTTGTCATAAATACCTTAAAAATTAGAAATAATGAACATTACCATTTCTAATCCAAGTTGTTTAACAGCATTTTTAAATCTATTATTCTTGCCTAAGTTACTTCCATAGTAAATAGAAATTCTTGTCATTCTACTGATTCATGCTTATCAGCACATAATATTTACTTGACCAAAATGATTGTTACCATTTATAATCTATTGAAAGGACTATCTACAAGAACATGTTCTTCATAATATAGAAAAAGATAGCATAATGTACTACTTTCTATCATATTGTCACTAAATTCATAATGATTTCTACTTATTTTCAACCATTACTGTATCTGATAACAAAAGATTTGATCCTCTCCTTGAGCACAACAATATCACTATATCAATACATTCCAAACTCTAATAATGTAACCACTTATTAGCAATATCATGTACTGTAATTAAAGCATTACAACATCGATGACAACAATAACATTGTATATATACATGCCAAAGAAAAATTCCTTTAATAATTTAACCAATTGTCAATCATATCATCAGTCATTGATTGCAATCAAACAATTACTATACTTAACATAATTGTTTGTATTTTTTGTACTTTTCATGAAAGCTTTCTTCTTCAACATGTCATAAACAAAAAAAGAATTTTTTGAAAATTGGCCTCTTCACCTTTTCTTCATTATGTAGAATTTTATGTAAGATTCTTTGTCCAAACATTTCTTTCTCTTCCATCCTATGAATAGAAAGTATTCTACAAATTTCCCAAGGTGACTTTTTGTGCAATCCTTAAGCACAACAATGCTAGTGATACATCCATGTAATTTCCAATAATAGCATAGCCACAAGTTGACCACCTTATTTAGAAAGGTAAATGAGCATGAATAAAAGTTTGACTATAAAAAGGATTCTAATATTTCTTGTCATTTTCTTCCATAACTACTAATTTCAATGTGTTCTTTGCAAAAGAAGGTAATGTGTATTATAGGGCTGAGTGTCCTTTCACATTCATTAGTTTTCTTGCCATTAGTTTTCTACATCCATTAGTTTTTTTTTCACTTAGAATATTTTAGTGTGATATCATACAAAGTATCAATTTGATTTATTCTCACCAAAACTTTATGTAGCAAATTTGATTGTAAATATGCATAGACTCATAAATATATCTTTTCAACCAAACATAGCTAATAACTTGCCTTCTCTCCATTTTTATCAATGAATACATAGGACCAAAAACATAAATTTTCAACTAAAAATAGCTACTAAACTTGACTTTTCACCATTTTTCATCAATGATACCATATACATAACTCCTATCTTGAGTTTCTTCTACTTCAACATTAATGGTAAATATTAGTTTATTTTTTCCTTCCTCACTTCAACACTAATGGTAACCCAACATAGCTACTAACTTAACTTTCCTTCATTTTTCATCGATGTATACATAGGCCCACAAATATAAGTTTTAAATCAAACATAGCTACTACCTTGACTTTTCCCTATTATTCACTGAAACACCGTTAAAAATCGCGAGTCGGCCTCAGGCAAAGATTTGCAATTCAGACAAGGGCGCATCTCAGCATTCCAGAGGGGGGAATAAGATAGAGCAACGCCAAGAGGCACGTAACATCAAGTCTGCAACTTCCTGTGCAGATTCCTAATCTTTCTATGCTTTTTCTGTTTACGCTATATCATGCGACATAGCGTAATGATGCTCAGTGTGATAGTGTCTCGACATAGCCTGACATCAGAAGGATAGTTGCTTCAGCATAGGGAGAAGCTCAAGCAGCGTGATATGTGATCTCTTGTATATTTTGCTAAGTCTTTTATTCAAGGACAAGTTTACGCTCTATTACGCACGACAGCGTAATGAGCGTAATAAGCTCCAAAACAGTCAAAGGCTAGAGAAGCGCAGCAGTTCGACACTTTTGCCCATGGCGGTGCGTACCGTTGCGTAGTTCATCACTAAGCATTATTTACGCTTCGTCACGCGCAGCTACGTAATGAGCGTAAGTTACACATTATTTATGCTTCGTTACGCGCAGCTGCGTGGTGAGCGTGAATTAGACATTATTTACGCTTCGTTACGCGCAGCTGTGTGGTTAGCGTAAATTAGACATTGTCTACACATTGTTACGCGCAGCCGTGTAGTGAGCGTAAGACAATTTTGAGCCTATTGTTCTTATACCGGATTACGCTCATACACGCAACACAACGCGAATGAGTGTAATGCAGCTTAAAAGCAATTGAAGCACGCTCAACATGTACCTGCTCTTCACATGCACAACACGCAAACGAGTGTGTTGTGCATAGTCACAGTCTGACTTAAAATGATCAAGTCAACGGAACCCGAAATATCCGAGACCTACGTCATCAGGGTTGCGCCTTTTTCACGAAGTGTCGCGGCCTATAAATACCTCAGTTGACAAAAATACAGGGGTTGGCAAATCAGAGAAGCAGAGGTATTTTTCTGACCGCTAGAGCATTTTATCACGGCTGTTGGCAAATCAAAAAGGGCAAGAGCATTTTCTGAGCAAGGAAGCACTTATCGCCTTGAGTAGAGAAACAAAGAGCAACCTTTTGACAACCGCCGAGAGCACCATCCTTCAGCTAGAACAGAGCACAGTGCGTTTGAGCCTGAGTAACAAGAGAGATCATTCCACTAGCGATCGCTGCCCTGACCAGAACCTACTCAAAGCAAAGAAGTAGAACGAGGATTGCGAGATCGTCTCGCCTAGTTTGCAGACTCTACCAGTCAGAAACAATTGATCGGCAGACCTCAGAGCTTGACCATCCTTGCATCCCAGCTTTGGCCTACGAGGTAGATCCAACTTCTGTCTGGACAGTTTCCTTGTTGTTTTGTGCTCATTTTGTATCAAGTTATTGGGAGTCTCTCCCATTGTAACGTGACATATCAAATCATAAATCTTGTCAGAGATCGAAACATAGATTTTTGAAAATCACGCGTTTCTCTCTTGGTCAGTGTCTCTTCGGCGTGTTTGACGTTATCAGCGTAGCGATCCATCCACGTCGTTTTCCTCCCGTTTCACGATCCCTCTAATCAAATTTTACCATGGAAAGATCTGTAATCTTCATTATTTTACTAACTCGTAAGTCCCTGTTTGATCGACAAGACCGTTCAGGGCGCCGTGGAACTGCGTTTTTCCAGCATAGCCCTCAAGCGAATCCGTGGTTAAAACTGTATACACGGAATCTCGGTCGGTATTTCCAGCTGCCGACATTTTCTGTTGCTACAGTTTTCTGGCGCTAGAAGGAGGGCCTTCAGGCTCCGATCCAAATATTTCGGGTAGCCCTGGTAGTGATCCATACCCTAAACCATAGACGTAATACCTCTAGGAAAGTCTACGGTCAATCCTGTGGTATAGATCGGTCGCAAGGACGATTTCATTGAAATCCTTCAGGGTAGAAAGCCTTTTTGTGCTTTTTGTTGCTAGACATTTTCTTTCAGATCCGATTAGTAGTTACTCTCAATTTCATTAATCAATGGATTCCTTTTACTCAAACACAACTGCCCTGGTCCCTGCCGATCTGGGTGTCGCACCTGTCAATCCCATGGCGGTCACATGACCAGCTCCCGGCGCTACGGGACCTCAGGGACCATTGCGCCGTTCATTGAGGCTTTAGGGAAAAGAGCCTATCTTCACGGTTATAACCCCTGAAGAATACAATTTCATTTGCGTTAAGATCCAGGCGAAGCTGGCTCTCAGCCGAGCCGAGCTGGAGGCAAAGCGAAACTTTGAGGTGCTCCATCGAGGAGGTTATGATTTTAAGCCAACAACTTATGACATAATTCCCTTGACCGAACACCAACATGAGCTTATCACACAGTTGGTCATGGCCAAAGGCTAGACTTCACAACCTGTGGTGGAGCCCCAGCATAGGGAAGAGGAAGAGGACGAATTCGCGGCTCTGTCCGAACAATCGTTCCATACTCTGATGCCCCACACGTACGTAAATCCGTTGTTCCCTTACAATGGAGAGGCAACCTCTCTGGACTCAGCCGTGACCACGCAGACTCACATTCCTGTCCCTCCGCTAGCCAATGCGTAGCCGTCTGAGTTGCAAGCGCAAATACCGCACCATAACGCGGGGGCAGTTCCGTTACCGCAGGTGCTTAGCATTCCAGCAGTGGTCCCGGCGACCACCGTGCCCCATTTCATCCCTCAGGTACAAGCTCACACTATACCGACAACTCGCCCAGCGCAAATGTTCCCACCCCCACCAACTCAGCAAAATACCGCAACCGTACCATAGCAAACCTTTGTTCAATACCCTGCAACAAGTCAGTGGATTAACCTTGCTGCACAACACCACCCGTCTGCGGTGTACGGTGCACAACCTTCGGTCGCACCTACGGCACAATTTTCGCAGGTGTTTCCTCAATATACCTACCATTATCCTGCGCAGCAGGCAAGAGTTAACCTCTCGTCTCAGACCGGTGGATGGTGGTCTTCGTAGGCCCCCCAGCCTGCAGGAATCCCTGCCCCACCAGTGGTTAGTCAACCACTTCCTACCTTCCAGTTTCCTAGGGTTGCCCGCTCAGTCCAACCTCCTATGCCTGCTGCACAGGCACCTCCGCCAACAGGTCTAGACCAAGCCTTCCAACTTATCTAGACGCTTACCGAGGAGGTTCGACGCCTCAAGACCGTTGGGTCTGATACCATTCAGATCATGGACTTCTACCAGGATGATCCAATCAATCCAGCGGTCCCTATGCTTTCGTTGCCACGAGGGATGTCCCTCCCTTATTTTACCAAGTATAATGGAGAGGGGGATCCCAACACCCATCTAGCCACCTTCAGGTCTGAATCTTTGTTGTTACAACAGTGGCCACACACTTTAATCCGAGTCTTCGCGATGTCATTAACGAGGAAGGTTTTAGACTGGTATAGAGTTCTCCCACGCTCTTCCATTTCAACTTTGGAAGAGCTGCTGACTCAATTTATGACCCGTTTCAAATACAACCTGAAACTGGAAGTCACATTGGAACAGCTTATGGGGGTGAAACAAGACCCGCTCGAGCCAGTCCAAAATTTTATACAGCGTTGGAATGCTACCTTGAATGAGATCCGCGACTCGATCGCGGACTCCCATCTACTGGCTATATTCAAGGGAGCAGTCAACGACTTTATTAAGTCTAAGTTGTACTATCTTTCCCCGGGCAATATACATCAAGCCTTCGCCCAGGTCCGAAGCATCCAAGATGTTGCGGAGACCAGCAAAGACCCAGCATATGTCGCCTACAAAAATGCACATAACAAGGCCAAAGAAAAAGGCAAGGCAGTGACAACGACAGTAGCCGCGCTGACTGAAAGCGCGAAGAACAAGAATAAGAAGGCACCCACAACAGCGCCGCCTGAGGCCACGGCCAGTGCCGGCACCAGCCAAGCCACAGTTGCCCCTGAAAAGGCCCCCCAGCCAAAGCCAAATTTTGAGCGTAAAGATCGTTCAAAATATGCGGCTCTACCCGTGAAACATTCCGAATTGCTGAAACAACTGTTAGCGGCAGCACACATTCAACCTAAGAAAGTGTCCGAAGAAGCCCTGAAGCGTCACAGACGTCACTGTGAACTGCTGAAGGACCCTTCTTTAGCTCTGCCTAACGAACCAGCAGTTCCGAGATCTTTCAGGCTAGATCGTTTCTGTGACTACCACCAGATGTGTGGTCACGACACGGATTACTGTTGGGCGTTGAAGGACGACATTCAACGCATGATCGATGAAGGTCATTTAAAATTAGACAACAGTAACCCTACGTGTCCGGAAAACCAAACATTGCATGTATATAAGGATCCATTGAACGCAAACTACAATCCTTATACAATCACTGTGGTAAGTACGGATGGTGAGCGTAAGGGACCGTCAAAGTAGCCTTTTGTTTTGCGCATGCCCACCAGCTCACCAAGGGGGCCAACTACTTCAGCGGCAGCCGGTGGGGTCTCATGGCCACCTTTCATCATACGAGCACCTTCCCAGGTACGCCCTCAGTCACGCGATAGTACTCAAGCCGCGGCTCCGTCCGCACCCTCGCCTAGGGCGCCCTTCATTATCAGGGCGCCAGAACCACGGCCTGCTCCTCTTACGCAGGGGCAGACCTCTCATCAAGATAACTAGCCATCGCCTCCCAAGCGAAAGGGGAAGAATACCGCAGTTAACGCAACAAAAGACCACCTTACGCTCAGCTTCCCTAAGCCCAGGCCCCTGGCCTCTGTGCCTTTGTCCACACCTCAGAAAAAGGCTAAGGGTACAGAAACGCAGCCACCTCCTCTTGGAAGAAAAAAGAACAACCCTCCCACTAACACTGCTCCACCTCGAGAGATCTCTCTCTTGGGCCGAATGGAGGAGGACAAGGGGGATAAACAACCCAGCCGAGAAACGACCTTAAACTAGGAATTACGCTCTTTCATTATTACTTAGGTGAACTCTTCAACAGTTACACTCGCACTCTATCGACGAAACACAAAAAAACAAAAAAAATATATGCAATTAATATTCAACACGTCCACCAGATTTTATAACATGTCTTTCTAGTCATTCGTAACATGATACTACATTCAACATTAACAAAATTTTGGGTAAATAATAATTACGCATTCCCCCTACTGCCACTATCACCAGTATCTCTTAACTCCGGATCTAGCCCCAAAAGGTCATCCTCTAGTGGGCCATCATTTTTGAGAATTATGCTTCGAAGAACAACTGCTCCTTCATGAGGCTCTCGTTCCGGCACTGGCTCCACAGGAGGACGCTCTTCGTCGTTGCGTTCCACCTCTGCTTCCACAGTTTCTTCTCCCAGCCCTTCAGCTGGCGTGTTTTCTCTACTTTCTTCCGGTACCTAAAACCAAATAACATCAAAAATTAGAATAGACGACGCTAGTCAGAAACTTTTTCGACTAAGTCAGGCGTAAACTTACTCGTGACGGCCCTACTTCCGCGGCGAAGGGAAGCTTGTCCAAACCAGCCCACAAGCGCTACATAATCTCATCCTCTGTCAGGTCTGGCCACACATCCTTGTCCAACGCAGCTCCAGCTTTCACCTTCCCTTTCTCCACGCTACTCCAGCGGGGTGGATCCGGGAAGAAAGTAGGGATTGAAGCCTGATTCCCAGGGAAAACCATTGCCCTCTCTGGGGACACAGTTACAGTCACCTGCTTTTTGAACTTCTTGAAAGCTTCGGACGCTCTGATGGTGTCCACGAAAACCTCCAGGGATCGAGCTTTAAGGGCGGAATCACGATAACATTTTCGATAAGCGGCGCTTTCCCTTTTATACAGGTGTTTGTGGTCCTTCTCCTTCTGCCCCCATTCCTATACGCTGGCGCAGTACTCCCTCCAGTCCTGGCTTTTCTGAGCTAGGAGTTCAATTTGCATCCTCTGCTCTACTAATGCCCGACTGGTCTGTACGCTGTTCTTGATGGCTGTCTAATAACGGGAGTGATCAATAACAGCGGTACGCCAATCTTCATCCTTGGTCACTCGAGCCTGTAGGAATTCGTACCGTGCCCTTAGGTCCTCGACTTCCTTGGTCAAGGATTCAACCCTCTGCTCCGACCATTGCAGCCTTTTCCAAAGGCTTTCATTAATGTTCCTACTTTCCCAGACGGAGCGCGTCGAGTGTAGCGCACATTTACGCATTTCCTCATAAATGTGGCATGGCACGACTGCCCCATCAAATGGGGGCTCCACTATGTCCAGATCAATGGGCTCCGCGGGATCCCATCGGAGGTGAGCTCCTAACAGAAAACAAGCATCAATACGGATGACACATTACTAATACATTATGTCGTAACTTCGTTACGGCTATAACTTACCAGCGCCAGGTTCAACGCGTTCCAGAAGCTCGATCATGTCGCTGACGACGCCTTCCATAAAGGCAAATTTATCGGGGAAGTCTCTCCACATTTTGCTCACAGCAGCAAACGTTGAGGCATATTCTTCCCCTATAACGTAAATTTGGTTAGACACCCCCTGTATTAACATATTTTTCAAACACGCTAATGCACTCATTACCTCTGCTGGTGACAGTGGCGATTTTATCAACGTCTTCTGTACCTTTTTCCCTTTCACGCACTGGAGTCTGTGCGTCGCTGGTTCCAGTGGCTGGGGCCTCCTCACGCACCCCAGCCTGTACACGGCTTCCGCTAGCAGCTGGGGCCACCTCACGCCCTGGAACCTGCATACGGCTCATATTAACAGCTGGGGCCTCTTCTTCCAAAATTGAGGCCCCTTCCCCACGGCTTAGTATCATCGCCCCTGTTTCAGGGGTCAATTGCCCTGTCATTTTTACTGTTTACACCACCATACGTTAGCATATAATTCCAGATCATCTAAGTAAAGCATTGCATATACAATCCTTTCACACTTACCAGGTGGAGGCTTATTTCGCTGCACCTTGATCCAAACAATTTGACCTGCATCACCCCCAGGGGCCTCGATTAGGCGGAGCCTTTTCCGCCGAGCTGCCGGTTCTACAATTTCCTTCGCCAGGCGTTTCCCCCGCGAGGCGTCGCCAGTGTAGATAGGCATTATTCCGCCTACACTATCGAGACCTCGCACTTGGGGCACCGTCAAGCCTTTAGTCATTACAGACAACGACTCCCCGATCCCTTCCGGCGGATCCTGCCCACGGGTAGTGCTGAGAATGTGGGCAATCCAAGGTCTGGATAGCTGGTCTTGGTCTTGCTGTACCCAGACCCCATTCCTCTGAACGACCAGAAACTCAACAAACCACCGGAGGCAAGCTATGAAAAAGGCGTAATGCACATTGAAGCGGGACTCGAGCTTCTTGCGAAGCTTGACCATTTCGTTGCGCAGTCCCTTGGCAAGATGGCTTGCCCAATCGAACTGGGCTCCCTCTTCCAGGACCTCTCGCATGATACGGGTCTGTTCTATCGAAAAGAACTTCGCCTGCGAGAGGGTTTTGGGGAAGGCCCGGGCCCGAAAAAGGGGATAAAGTGTCTTGGCAGTCCCCATCTCGAATTTCTCACAAGGAAACCCCTTGGTCTCTTTAGGGATCCTCACCCACTCCTTCAGGAACTCCTCGACTCTAGGGCTCCTCTTGGTCTTCACCTTTACAAGAAGGCCGTTCGAGGGGATGCCAAACAGGTCCGAGAAGAGTTCAGCATCAATATTGAAGTTTACGCGCACGTTATGCACGCGCGTGCTAAAACGATCTGCCTTCTCGTTGAAGGAGTTGACCAAGGCTATCATTTCGCTGGTGGGAACATCAGGGGTTGCAACCAAAAATAGGTGCATTAGCCCTACGGCCTGGATCTTGGTAGTCACTGCGACTGGGGCCGTCGAGTGGCCGAGCCAACGCTGTGCCTCCTTAATATTGCCGTAGCGAAAGAGAACATCCCTCGCCTCGCGGCCAGAAATCGTAAGGGTAATCTCCCGAGATTCCCTGACTGAAAGGCATAAAACGCAAGTCAAATAGAAACACTATTACATAATGTCCATTACTCACAACTACACACATAACATTAGAACATGCAGGGGCCTTACCAGGTCCGAAGGGCAAAGGGAATGGTGGCAGTTCCCTCTCTACGTCCTCAACTGTAAGGGGTAGATCTGAGGTCCAGTCATCGTGCAGCCACCCGAGTTCCTGACAATTCTTAAAAGGACGCTTGTAGTGGGTGTGATATTCACACATCTCATGGCCAATTTGCCCGATAACACCGGCACGCACGTTGTTGGTCGTGGTAAACGCCATTATTGTCGTTTCGGCCCAGGCCAACGTATCGCCATCGCCAATTAACCTATTGTCATGTATAAAAAACCTGTACCATACAGCGTAGGCTTAACTTACACTTTGTACATAGATTTCTCTTACACTTCACAGAAATAACACACATTATAACAATAATAAAGACAATACAGTTAGCCAAATTTGCTTACCTGCCCGCGTAGTACACCGTGCCTTGTGGGTTCTGGAAGTACGTCGACACATGGTGAGCCATGAACAGCGTGTTATACGCATGATAACAGCTGAAACGGGCCATGTCCCAGATCCAGCGTAAGCTCCTCAGACCTCAGGTGCTGAGTGCTTCGTCCTCGGGATGGCCCGTGTTGATGGCCCCGTCTGTCAAGTAAGCCAGAATCCCTTGCGCAGACCCCGCCAACAGGTGCTCCAAAATGGCACCGGCAACATCACCAGTCATATTAGACTAGACAATGATGCCTAAGTTGCGCAGTAAAAACTGCAGAAACTCCAGAGCCCCCTTCCAGAACCAGATGGCCTTCCCCTACACTCGTGTGTGAGGAGGAGGGACATTGGGGATGATGGGGTTCACCCAACACAAAACTCCAATGAGGTCTAACATGATCAGAATAGGCTTCAGCACGACACTGTACAGAAAACACGCTACATAACTCAACACCTAAATTCATAGTTACATCATTAATATTGAAACATTACAAATCTTGCTTAACCCTCTATGAGGAAATCGCCCAAACCCTTGTAACAACGCAAGGCCTGTCTCTGACAACGGCGATAAACGCAACCATGCCCAAACCCTCGCTGAAATGCAAGGTCCATAACCCGAAACCCTCATTTACACGTAGAACACTGTATAGCACAAACGCCGAAATAACACGAGCATGCAAAGAATGACCTACCGGTTCAAAGGTGTCGGGTTACGCACTTCGACCACGGCCTGTTGAACATGCGCCAGGTTCTCCTGTACCTCGTCGATTTTAGCCAATTTAGTGTTCTTCTTCTTCATCTTAGGTGCCATTATCACAGCTTCAACACTTGCACAGCTTTGCACCTTCAAATCTTCTGCTCTTCTTGCTCTCGCTAGAAAAATACCTGCGAATTTGAACGCACAGTAACCAACAGTCCGTTCTAAATAGAGAACCGCCTATTTGTATGCGAGAATCACCGACTTGATATCCGATTTTAGCGGGACTTTCCTGAAACGGAATCCGAAAATCCAGATATTAATGCGGTTGATGTCGCACGCACCGCTGTCCGAAATGATGTTAAACTACCGCATCTTATCGCCTCGTAATCGGGTTACATTGATTACAGCTCGTCTATAATATTCAAAATTTAGTTAGCCTTCCACGTTCGGTGACATCACGTCACTTGTCTCCTAACCATATACGCACTTGCCGATTTTGCAGGACAGACGGAGAATGGATGCCGCAGTTTCAGCACCCTTAACTTTGACAGGGCCATACGGGAAGTTAATTAGACAGTTTGACTCCACGCTAGTAGACGTTAACCTCCCTTTAAAAAGCATAGCCATAGCTGAATCGGAGACGTCCCCAGAATGGCCAGAACAGTTAATGCGCACGCTAGACCTGGAGGCTGGAGACATAACCAAGGACCCCCTCAGTGAGGTCCCTATCGTTACGCATAAGGGTGAGACTAAAACGCTCAAAGTCAGTTCTTTGTTAGACGAAAAAACGCACAACGCTATAAAACGGGTCCTGCAAGACAACATTACTGTCTTTGCATGGTCATACGAGGATATGCCTGGGTTAGATCCTAGGTTAATCCAGCATAACATTATCCTAGACCCACAGATTAAAGAGGTTAGGCAAAAGGCACGCAAAATCAAACCAGAAATCGTGCTAGCGGTGCGTGATGAAATCACCAAGCTATACCAAGCTGGATTCATCCGTGCGGTCGATTACTCAGACTGGGTATCTAACATTATGGTCGTGTCGAAGAAGACCGGGAGTATACGCATATGCATAGACTTCCGGGATTTGAACAAGGCCACAATCAAGGACAACTTCCCGTTGCCGAGTATCGACCAACTAGTGGATACAACAGCTGGGCATGCGCTTCTGTCCTTCATGGATGGCTTTTCAGGCTACAACCAGATTCACATTAACCCATAACACCAACTGACCACGACGTTCATGACACCTGGGGCACCTTTTGCTACACCATGATGCCTTTTGGCCTGAAGAACGCCGGAGCAACGTACCAACGGGCCATGACATACATCTTTAGCGACTATCTCTTAGAGAGACTGAATGATTATGTAGACGACATAGCTATCAAGTCTTTGAATTCGGAAAATCATTCAGAGGACCTGGAGTTAGTCCTTAAAAGATGTTCCACATACGAGCTCCGGCTTAACCCAAAGAAGTACGTATTCGGAGTTAAAATCGGATGCATGCTGGGGTTTGTGGTATCGGAAACCATACGAGTTGACCCTGATAAGGTCAAAGCCATTGTCGGCTTAACACCTCCCACAGACCTCAAGAAATTACGTGGGTTGCAGGGATGCTTACAGTTTATACGCCGATTCATTTCGAGGTTAACTGACAAATTACACCCTATGCAACACTTGCTGAAAAAGGGGGTTAATTTTGAATGGACCGACGATTGCCAGCGTGCGTTTGATAGTTTAAAACAAGAACTGCAACATTTGTCGACGATTTTCCTGCCACAAAGGGATTAATCATTTTTCATTTACCTCGCTACTTCGGACGTAGCAATAGCAGCGTTACTTTGTCAAAAAAGGGATGATGGGTCAGAAGTGCCCATCTACTACTTGAGTCACGCTCTATGTGCGTACGAAACAAGATACAACGACGTCGAGTGTAATTGCTTAGCATTAGTTTTTATGCTTAAGAAATGTAGGCATTATCTTTTTCATAGTTAAGTTAACGTCATCTGTAAAAACAACATCCTTAGAGTCATTACGCATAATTTGTATGAAAGCAGTAGGATCGCTCGCTGGAAAGCTATCACCGTAGAATTTGATCTGCACTATGTTGGCCAATCTTCCACGAAGGGCCAGGCGATAGCCAACCAGCTAGTAACATCACCGGTTAACAACCAAGCCACGATAGAGCCAGAGTTCTCGGACGAACACGTACATAGTCTAAGCCCTGTCTCAACAGGCCTCGAAGCAACATTGTACTTCGACGGAGCTTCAATTGCCAAAGGTGGTAGTGCAGCCACTGTTATCACGTTATCACCTGAGGATGTGCGTCTACACACTTATCGCTTGACCTTCCCTTGTATGAACAATGTGGCAAAGTATGAGGGGCTCCTCAGGGGATTACTAACTACCGGTGAGCTAGATGTTCAACACCTGGCGATTAGGGACAATTCGATGCTTGTCATAAATCAAATCACTGGAGTCTACGCCTGTAAGGCTATACATTTGCAGCCTTACTGCGATCAGGCTAAAGATCTTCTGAGACGATTTACGACCTTCAACGCCCAACACGTCCCACGCACTGACAACACGCTGGTCGACGCACTGGCCACCCTGGCTTTACATGTGCCTTCACACCTGTTTAACACCTGCCCTGCATTGATTACAGACTGCGCAAATCCTATCATTCGAGCGGTGCAAATCTCCTATCTGCTCGAGGAAATCACGCCTGAATGGTACGATAATATCAAAACTTATCTTTTACAGGGTGAGCTACCGTCTGCATTAACATGCGCATAGAAAGACATAATCTGTAAGTGGGCTAGGCAATACGTCATCGTCGGAGACAGCACTCTCTGTAGACGCTCCTTCGATGGCGTGTTGCTTACCTGCGTTGACAAAGACCAAGCGCAACAAAGACTATGCGGCGGCCACGAAGCACCATGGGCTATGGCCCTAAAAATTCGTCGTTTAGGATACTACTGGCCACGCATGGAAAAAGACTGCCTGACAAAAGTCAAAACTTGTGACACGTTTCAGCGTCATGCAAACCTCATTCACGTGTCACCCACAGAATTGCATACAACGCAGATAACATGGCCATTTCAACGATGGGGACTGAACATCATAGGACCCATCACACCAAAATCTTTTGTAGGGCATAGCTTCATTATTACCACTACTGAGTATTTTACGAAGTGGGTAGAAGCTGTCCCCTTGCGGAAAATCACATCCCAACAGGTCTTCCATTTTATCTTGGACAACATAGTAACCCGATTTGGTCTCTTGATGACTATTGTGACCGACAATGGGCCACAGCTTAGTAGCGTAGAAACCAAGTCCTTCTGTGATAACCTAGATATTAGAAAGTCTTTTTCCTCCCCCTATTACCCGCAGGCGAATGGTCAAGCTGAAGCATCAAACAAGATAGTCATCAATCTGCTCAAGAAAATGCTCGACAGTAACAAGAGACGGTGGCATGATAAAATCCTCTATGTGCTATGGGGTACCGTACTACATGTAGGAAAGCTACAGGTAGTACGCCCTATAGCCTGGTTTACGGATCTGAAGCAGTGCTGCCTCTCGAGTTGCAAATCCCTTCTTTGAGAATAGTCCTCTCCGCGGTTATAAATGAGGCTCAACACACCGAGTCTCAAATCGCAGATCTGGATTCAGTGGAGGAGAAGCGGATACAGGCTCTTGACACGATTGAAAAATATCAAGACAAGCAGCGCCAGAAACATCACCACAACCTTCAGCAATGCTCGATCAAGAAAGGAGACCTAGTCCTTAAAGCCATGCGTGAGCCGGCAGGAAAATTCTCAACGAATTGGGAAGGCTCTTTCTTGGTGGTCGACGCATATGGAAACGGGGCTTTCAGACTAGCAGACGTCAACGGCCATGACCTACCGAACCCTGCAAACCATGTGTATCTGAAGCGGTATTACATTTAGCAGTATCTACAATGCGAGTAATCAGGTATGGCAATGCTCGTTCGCTATGACGTAAAACTGGCATCACGCATCCGCTACGACGTTAAACTGGCACTGATCGTCCGCTATGACGTAAAACTGGCATCACACGTCTGCTACGACGTTAAACTGGCACTAACCATCCGCCACGACGAAAAACTGGCATGCCTTGCACGCGTCCGCCACGACGCTAAACTGGCAAATGGTAACCGTCCGCTACGACGTAAAACTGGCAATGTTGTACAGGTCCGCCAAGACAAAAAACTGGCATCTTTCGCACGCGTCCACCACGATGCTAAACTGGCACAGGTACGTAGCCGTCTGCTGAGACGTAAAATCATCACAGAGCTATCCCTGGGTCATGACGTGAAACTGACATCCACAACATGGTCTGCTGAGACCATAAATCAGACATACCACCGTCCGCTACAATGTAAAACTAGCACTTCTCGGTATGCCCGGACTTTAAACTAGGACCATGGTCTACTGAGACTTAAAACCAGTAACGGCAGTCTACCAGGACTTAAAACTGGGACTTACAGACTGCTACCATGTAGATCAAGTGAGTGTGATCATCTCTGTACAGCTGCACAGCCAATGGGATGGGATGTTGAGATAGCCCCAGCGTCGCCACCCCACCAGCATCCTACTGATTCCTTGGATAAGCTAAGAGGCATCTTACTGATCCCTCGGAGATGCTGCCACCGCGCCCGCCGCTGTGGTAGTACCTCTGAGAGTTTAGCCTCGCCAGTCGGAGCTCTGATGAAATCCTCGTCGGCAACGGCCTCGAGAATCTCCGCCAATCATCGCTATCGGACACCAGCTTCGCAAATTCATCTGGCTGGTTCCTTATGCAACCAGTTAGCTACACTGTGTTTGATGCCTTTTGGTGAAGATATGCAGAGCCAATCGTCAGGATTGGCGGCTCCGCCTGCGTGCTCCGGCTCCTTCTTTACAGACCAATTGCTCTATCTCACATCAAACGGTGTCTGCTTCAAGAACCTCGCCTCTTGTTCATGAGCGATGGTGTCCTCTGTTTTCTTTTGTGGTTGCAGGTTACTTGCCTTGGAGAATGTCGTCCAAAGGTGCGTCCATCTGAGCGGTGAAGTACAACAACGTGTTGAAATGGCTGCTCAGGTTTGCCCGACCACTTAGCTCTGCACGTCTACATCTCGTACAATCCTATCCTTAACTCTTGTTTCCTTCATCCCCACCACCCGGTTCTCATACGCAAAACCTACATATGCAAGTATTCATTTTCCGCACTCACGCTAGCAGAGACATCGCAGAAAGTGATGCGGAACGCTCCTTTTGCACGCATTCTTGCTACAATTTGTAACAGAGAAACCTCAGACTGATGCACTACGCTCATCTGAAAGAATTCCTATTGACATGAATAAGCGTACATTTTTATACATACCAGCGTATTCCATGCCCCTATCGTCATAACTCACTTTGCATCTTCCCCGAACCTATTTTCAGTTATATCCCTCTATCTCCCATACCTTCCGACTTTGCTCTTCCATGGTGATAGGGCAATCCTTGAGTAGTCGTGGATGCACGCTGTTCTTGCTTCTACCGATCCGGTGTTTCGTATTCTTTATCAACGTCTTTCGGGTAAGCCCTCCAACTGTCCACAAAGAGGGGCCATTGAAACACCGTTAAAAATCGCGAGTCGGCCTCAGGCAAAGATTCGCAATTCAGGCAAGGACGCATCTCAGCATTCCAGAGGGGGGAATAAGACAGAGCAACGCCAAGAGGCACGTAACATCACGTCCACAACTTCCTGTGCAGATTCCTAATCTTTCTATGCTTTTGTTGTTTACGCTATATCACGCGACATAGCGTAATGACGCTCAGCATGATAGTTTCTCGACATAGCCCGGCATCAGAAGGATAGTTGCTTCAGCATAGGAAGAAGCTCAAGCAGCGTAATATGTGATCTCTTGTGTATTTTGCTAAGTCTTTTGTTCAAGGACAAGTTTACACTCTATTACGCACAGCAGCGTAATGAGCGTAATAAGCTCCAAAACAGTCAAAGGCTAGAGAAGCGCAACAGTTCGACACTTTTGCCCATGGTGGTGCGTACCGTTGCGTAGTTCATCACTAAGCATTATTTATGCTTCGTCATGCACAGCTGCGTAATGAGCATAAGTTACACATTATTTACGCTTCGTTACACGCAGCTGCGTGGCGAGCGTGAATTAGACATTATTTACGCTTCGTTACGCGTAGCTGCGTGGTGAGCGTAAATTAGACATTGTCTACGCTTTGTTACGCGCAGCCGCGTAGTGAGTGTAAGACAATTTTGAGCCTATTGTTCTTATACCAGATTACGCTCATACACGCAACACAACGCGAATGAGTGTAATGCAGCTTAAAAGCAATTGAAGCACGCTCAACATGTACCTGCTCTTCACATGCACAACACGCAAACGAGCGTGTTGTGCGTAGTCACAATCTGACTTAAAATGATCAAGTCAACGGAACCTGAAATATCCGAGACCCACGTCATCAGGGTTGCGCCTTTTTCACAGAGTGTCATGGCTTATAAATACCTCAGTTGACAAAAATACAGGGGTTGGCAAATCAGAGAAGCAAAGGTATTTTTCTGACCACCAGAGCATTTTATCACGGTTGTTGGCAAATCAAAAAGGGCAAGAGCATTTTCTGAGCAAGGAAGCACTTATCGCCTTGAGCAGAGAAACAAAGAGCAACCTTTTGACAACCATCGACAGCACCATCCTTCAGCAAGAATAGAGCACAGTGCGTTTGAGCCTGAGTAACAAGAGAGATCATTCCACTAGCGATCGTTGCCCTGAGCAGAACCTACTCAAAGCAAAGAAGCAGAACAAGGATTGCGAGATCGTCTCGCCCAGTTTGCAGACTCTACCGGTCAGAAACAATTGATCGGCAGACCTCAGAGCTTGACCATCCTTGCATCC
>MNCI01011760.1:53074-84335 GCA_015680685.1 Gnetum montanum
CCCAATATATTGGCTAGTGGTGGCCCAACTTTTTAAAAATTTAATTTTTTGATTTTATAGATGCAATATCTTTGCAATTTGGATGAGTTTTGAGTTGATCTTAGGTTTGTTGAAAAGCTCATTCTATAATCTATAAGCTTATACAATTTTAGATCAAATGAGATTTATTTTATGATTCAAATTTATCCCAAAAAAGAGATCTTGAATAAAATTATTTAGTATTCTAAATAGAAATTGATGAATTTCACAATGAATATCTCCATTATCTAAGAGAGTTATGAAGTGAGTGAATACTTAATGCAAAAATATTTCAACAATCTACCCACTTGCAAAATTTAGAATTGATTTGAGTAAACTTGATGGTTAAGATCTATTACAAAATAAGGGCCTTGAATGTGATTGTTCAACTTCATGAATTAATGAATTGGTGATTATGATGAAAATTTTTAGAGTGGAAAATTTCATAACATAAACTATCTTATTGTTGTACCATAAAATTACCTTAATCATATCAATTTCTTCACTTACAAATATGATTTATTCTTTTTATAAATTGGATTAGAAAAATTGTAACAAATTAGTTTATGAATCTGATTTAAAATCATCCACATTATCAAATTGAAGTAGATATATCCACTCATATTGATAGCCAATGTTTAAGTTGTTATATTTGGAGCATAATCAACATGTTCATAAAGAAGTCAAAGTCATCTAATCGACAAATAATTACTCAAATAGTCAATCGAAAAGTTAGAATTAAAAAATTTAAAGTAATAATTATGAATGCAAGATAACTATTCAAAAATTCATATTCATGTAATTGGAAGTATATGACTTGGTTGAACTACAAGATGGGTTAAATAAAACTCCATTCTAATAAGATGTCATTCTTTGCTTTTACTACATAATTTTAACAAAAGGATTTGACTACATCCCTATACATGCTAGTACAAATCATAACCAAAAAGCATAAATTGCAATTAATACTGCACTTTCAAGTAATACTACAATGATGAAATCTACTTCCAAAATTCACTTAACATTTTCATAACAAGTGAACAAGCAAGAAATTAAGAAAAAGCACAACTAAGGCTTAACATATCATTTAAATTTAGAAAATCTAGAAGTAGTATTACAAGGTATCTACAGTAACAAAAATGACATTTTATTTATTATCAGCGTACTAAAATTCAAGGTCCTAATTAATATTTATTTAAGAAACATGGAAGTGAACATGACTATTTTCTCAATGCAAGTTTACATTGGAAAACCCCACAAATACAATTCATAGAAATGGCTAAGACATATCACTTGGAAGAAAAATTGAACAAAGCTAGCTAGTTTTCCAAATTTTGAACCGTTGTACTTAAAGTGCCAACACAAAGGCCATAACATCTTCAATATATATATATATATATATCAATATCATGTACTTTGTTCAACTTCCCTTCTCACAAATAGAAATCTAGAAGTTATACCTCTAGAGCCCAATGAAATGTTTTTAGAAACATTAAAGTAAAATCGTGGTACGTTATGTGTAAAAAGGCAGTTACTCATTCACATACTCACAAACTTAGAAAAGAACTTCAAATTAGTAAATCTATTAGGGAAAATGCATGCAATGAAAAGCGTAAATTTTAAAAATATAATAGTGAAAGCCCTAGCTTTTGCATTAATTGAAGGTGAAAAAAAAAACTATTAGAAAATATAGATTAACTTTGAAAAGCAATCAATCGTGCTACAACATCTACTACAATTAAAGTCATATCATAGATGTGCATGATCATACCTTACATATTAATAGTTAAATTCATTAAAATTCATGTGCCATTTGCTACAGTAAAATGTAACTTTGTCATAAAAAAAGGACTAGGTGTCTTAGTCACAGAGTCTTCCACTACAACCTTGATTAAGCACTTAATTAGGTGCTCAAGTGCTTAAACACCATTTAAGCAATCACTATTGATAGCTGCATTTTCCAATTTTTTTCATCTAAGGGTTTACTTACCTTGGAAAATCAAATATAAAATGTTTAGTTTTTAGCTAGCATCAGAATTAGCAATAAACAATATATTAAAATTATAAATAAATAAAAATATAGTACTCTTCATTAGATTAAATATCTATTGTTGCAACAATCTCCATTATCATGGAATAATAAAAATTGAAATATTTGGCTTAATTGTGGAAATATTCAGTGAATTTTGAATTAAGATATCGATTCATCCACATAGTATGGATACGCTAAATAAATCACACCATTTAAATAATAATTATTTTTTCTATTTCGAAGAAATTTTTTGTATTTACAATAGATCCCAGATCATCATTATATTTCCCTAACTGTGAGTGAGCAAAATAGAAGCCTCAAGTGAAGAAAAATCTTATAAGAAAAATATTATTTACAAAAATGCCAAAAGGATTTAGTTTAATTTTATAAAGATTTTGAGAAGAATGGAATTCTAGTATAACAACTACAAGAAATCAATATGAAGAATCAAGATTTCAAGACAAATTTTCTATAGCTCTAAACAATTAAATTAGACCCAATAAAATGTTAAAAGAGAATAATCTAATGTGAAAGATTACTCCTAAAAATTATTAGCTAGGTTTAAAACCAATGGTAATGGATTCGTGAGACTAAAAGAATTGATCTTAGCTTAAAATAGGATCAGCATTAGCATAAAAAATTAAGCAAAGAGCACTACATAAAGGCTTAACATTAGAAAATAAAATTTGGAAGAAAGAGTTTAGACTTACAATGGAAAGCTAATTTTATTTTTCCATGGTAGCTCATAGAGTTAGAGAAAGTTCATAAAATCAAATATGAGTTCTAGATAGTACTTCTAGGATGGTTCTATAAACCACAATAGTTTTTTTTAGTATAGAGTAAAAATAAGATTCTACAATTAAAAAACTTAATTAATTCTACTATCATGTCATCTTGTAGAATTTGGGGATGTGTGTAGAATCAAAAAGTGGTTCTATAATCTAGCATTGAAATAACTCTATGATCCACATCATTCCATCATGACCAAAGATTAGCTTCACATGATCACATAATGAGAGTTATAAGAATATCCAAGGTTAGCTTTACAAGTAAATTCCAAGCTGAGTAAGGAAAGCTTGTTTTTAAAAACTAGTTGATAAAACCTATTTTTCATAAGCCACACTTTCCTATCTATGATATCACATCTACGATATCATATCTACAACATTTTAGCCCTAGATACATCATCGTTGATGTGATGTAGAGGATCTTGGTCAACATTATAAATACCAATCCTTGGTAGCATCAAATGAAAAATTTATTGTTCAATACTTAGCGAAATTCTTGTAGTTTGTTTTCATAACCTAGACTTAGCAATAGAGTGAATGCCCGTAGTGTGGTGTTAAATAGTTATATGGAATCTTTGTTTGAGTGGATTATACTTGGGTAAAATTCATGACTAGAAATAAAGATTGAGATTATTTCTCATCATTGGAACATTACACTTAGTTTCTTTATTTTTACTTAGTCATTTCCCTTAGTTTAATTTTCATTTCTTTAATATGGTTACTTTAGTATAGTTCTTTACATTTCCTATGTACTTTAAATTTTTGATGTTCATTAGTAAGGTGGAATAAGTACAACTAGTTTTAAAAATTAATTATAATCATTTGATAACCCAGTAGTGGCTTCACTTGATTCGCTTGGTGGTAAATTCACTTAGTTATCCCAGTAATGGTTACATAAACCTAGGGCATGTACGGAAAGTGAGGAACTGATGCTTATCACCATAAAATAGAATAGATTTATGTTTTAATTCTCACTTATATCTAGACTTTATTCTCATCCATTTCATTATGAAAGCATTTAGAAGTAATTTAAGCCTATAACATCATGATATCATATACCTCACTACGAGTTAAACCATACTACTTACACTTTAATAACTTAATGTGAGAGGACAATGATCACAAACCAACTATCAACCACTAGCATACTTATATTGTCCATCCATGTATTATGATTTGGTCATGTGTCTGCACTCCTAACTTGTATGGTGAAGTGTTGAAATACCCAACCACTCATCATTGGTGTCATTACCATGGATGTGTAAATGTTTGCTTAATAGTTGATTTTATAGATTTTTTTATATTAATAATTACAAAGTTCATCTTTCATACTTAAATTAATTCATTTAACACACACACTTAAAAGTATCAAAAACATAATATGGCTTCTACACTAAAAGAAAATTGTCACCACCTGCTAAGGAAATTCATAATAGTTGTGGCAAAGGATATGATGAAGGAGCCTAGAGTGCACCCATGCAATCAAGAATCTCCTATAATCATACCAATCCATACTATACTAATTTCACAATTATATTTCACCAAGTAAATAGCTAAGGTGGAGATATTTTTAGGGAAATGTTTTTTTGCCTCTTAAACATTCTAGAATAGTAATGCTATAAGCAATCCTAATGAGGTTGAACCTTAACCATGCACAAGAAGGATATCATATGACTAAAAACATGACTAGGCCATATAAACCTATAAAAGCACAATTAAGAAGAGATGTCACCATGGAGAAAAGACATTAGCATAACAAAAAAAAATAAAGTATCTCACATTATTGTCCTAGAAGAGACAAATGATTATACATTTGTAATGAAAAAACTCCACCAAATTCATGAATCTCATTAACAGACACTAATGATCCATCTAGAGGAGCCTGTCAAAATATAACTACATTCAGTCCTTGTGGAAACACCTAGGAGAGATATGAAATACTCCAAACTTAGTATATCTCAAGGCCTAAAGCTTTCATAAAACCAAAAGAAAAAGAATCACAAAGTCATAGAAGAAGAACTAGCCAACACTATTTTCCAATTGCTTCCTCTTTCTCTTCACGATCATTTGTGGAATCCGGTAAGAGCAAAAAAAGATTAAGAGACTATGATAAGGAAAGACAATGAGACCATGAGAGACATGTACATCTAAGAAGGTATCCTAATGATGAAGAAGATAATTATGAATGAAGAGGAGATAGAAGTAGTCATGAGGAAAGAAAATGACACTATAAGCAACAAAAAGGTTATAGCTGCAATAGAGTCTATGAACCCAAAGATCAAGAAGAACCCCTACTAGCCACTAGTAATGTGATTAATATAAGAGAAGAAATGTATATCCCTACCAAGAATGTAAGGGATAGATACATCAAACAAATAAATATGAACAAAATTCCCAAGCTTGGTGGTGGATATAATGTAGATCCACAACACCATCTTTAAGCATTCTACGATGCATGTGCCCTTTAGAACATTGAGAATGATTGGTAGAAATTAAAGTTGTTTCCTAGAACACTCATCAAGAAAGTAGAGTTAGAAGAAAAAATAATCTAAAGATGAAGTACCATGCTAGAGCTTTTTAATAAAAAATATCAAACCTATTCCAGAGTGTCCAATCAAAAAAAAATCAAGGATGGAAGCAAGGGATACATAAATTCCTTGAAGCAACAATGGGAAGATATTATTCATTACTACAAAGATGCCTAGGCTATGGATTTTCTTGAAGGGAACAACTTGGGCATATCATTGATGGGTTAAGGAATAAGACTAGAGAAACTCCTAGTGTATATTCCCAAGGAAGGTTGTCTAAAATGATAACTCATCAAATCAAAAGACTAATAAACCAAGTGACCAAAGAGGAAGGAGAATTAAAGAAACGATAATTAGCAGAAGAGTATAATCAAGATCTTACAATCAAAAAAAGGGATGTTAGAATGTGTGAAAGAAAACAAGAAGAAAATTTAGAGGATGTCATCCAAAATAAGACTCTACCCATCCAAAAATTAGTCAATGATATTGTGACAAAGGTAGAAAAAATATGCAATTTCATGGATGAAAAATTTGCTACTACACTTAAGATAGTAGAGGAAAAGACTAAAGAAGCTCTAAACAAAAACAAAGGAAGACAAGAAGAGACAATGGATGAGAGAACTATAGACATAAAGGAAAAGATGATATAGTTGAAAAAGTAACAAACTCTAGTTCAAAAGATGAAAAGGATGCAAGGTATGCCAATCTTAACATCCTATGGGATGTTTCCCTATTATGTTCCACTTGCAAGAGTCTAGTGCATATGTGCTTAATCCATGATTTGTTAAGAAAAAAATGCCAAGGCAATTACCTTACCCATAATGTAACTTTCAACAACCTTACCAACCATCATATTATCCAAGTGAAGCCTATCCTCAACCAAAAAAACAATATCTCCAGTAGTAACAACAACCACAAGCATGCGGGATGCCATTGCCAAGGTAGCAATATCTATATAGGAAACTAGATCCTTATGGATATTATGTTCAATGTCCAATCTGTCCAAGAAATGCTTAAGTCCACACCTCCTCTCACTAATATCCACCAAAGTATCATAAACCCACTACTTCATGAATGGATCCCAATTCTTATGCACACCAACCAACAATTGGTTCATCAATCCCAACTACGAACTTTCTACTATTAGTACTACCACTGATTATGTAAGGAGAACTATCCTCACAATCATAATAGAAAAATGCTACTAGGGAAATAAGCATATAGAGAAAGGATCATACCAGTAATACTAAATGTAAATCTAGGAAACATCCTTTTTTCAAGATAAGTCTAGAAAATGCTAGTAGAGCAAGGACTCCATCCAAATAAATTTCCCTTATGATAGATCCTCCTAGAATCACCATGCTTCCATAACAACCAAATCAAAAACTTATAACTATCATGCTCATTGATAAAATATCAGATTAGATCAAAGAAGGAGCATTTCCCAAGAAAATATTAGATCCTAGAAATCCTTTGATTTATTTACAAATTACTAGAAATTCACCATGTAAAGCTCTACTAGACTTAGGTTCTAAAGTTAACCTGATATCTCAAGAAACATACAAGGCATGGAACCTACCACCATCAAAAGAGTGCAACATAAGACTAAAGCTTGTAGAAAATAGAAGATGTGGTGACCACTATCAATGGGTGGTATTATCTAGCAAATTTTCTAGTAATCAACATGAACAATGATAACAAGGATTTTCCTATCATTATAGGAAGAACATGGCTTAGCAGAATTGATGCTAAGTTAGGAATGAGAGACTTATCCTTCGAAATTTTCAAGGAAGATGAACAAGGAGCCATACATATGTAAAGAATTCTATTCATTACTTATGATGAAGAAGGATGTAGTTGTGGACCAAAACTTTATAATGTCAACATAATCCTTGTACTAGCCCAAAACAGATGTGAAGAACAAGTGTGTACACAAAAAGAAACAATGACCACTAAACCAAAAGACACTTGGTGATTAAGAGATAAGAGCATAAAACTACCCAAAATATGCATGGAAACACCCAATTCACTTGTTAACTTCTACTCCAAGAAAATGACCCAAACCAATAACTTACGAAAGGATATCCTAAGTCATGATCATACACCAATAACAAGTAGTAAACATAGAGACTTGATACCTGAAATTAAGACTAAATAGAAAAGCATAGTTGGATCTTTTGAAATGGAAAGACCATCTAGTCTAATAAAATATGTATCTCTAAAAGATCAAAATTTGATTATCATCAACATCAAATGGAATAATAAACAAAAATCTAAATCACTAAGGATAATAAATAAGAAACCTAGAGTGTATGATTATGGGGATCTAGGGTCCATTTTTTGAACACTTGCTCATGAGTTCAGTTATGAGGGAGGTACCTCATCTTGAATCAAGAAATGATAAGTGCATTTCAAATTTTTTGTTTTATAATTTTTTGGTTTACATTTTTTTGTTATACTTTTACATTTCTTATCATCTTTTACATTTTTTCCTATCTTTTTCATTCTTTTATACTTTTTCCATTTCTTAATCATTTGCTATTCTTTAATATCTTTTAAAATATTTCTACATTTTTTGAGTCTTATCATATTTTTACTATTATTGTCATTTTTCTACAATTTTTCATCATCTTCCTTATACATATTTTTGTTGATTTTTCTAATAAAGTGCAAAGGAATAAAATAAGATGTAGTTCCAATAATATGAATATTTTCCTATATTATCAAATCATTAAAAAATAAATTCTGTATACAGTGAGATCACATCATTCATCCACTCATTTCTAATAATAAGAGGTTCTTACCATGGCCATGATAACATTATCTTTACAATAGAACTAAAATAAAATTGTGACCATTATGCTTGGATAGAAAAGTGAAGAATCAATTGGGAATGAAAAGGGTGTGACATTAAGGGGATTTGTGGATTCTGTAAGGCTATTAATATAAGTCTTATTCTACTGTTAAGTTGTATTATTTATTTTATTTCTAATTAAAAATGGAAGTATGTCTGTACTAAATGCTACCTTACCATGTCACTAGAAAAGCATGTTACCCATGCTTGAAGGGATTCTTCTGGTAAGGTTGACACTGTAAAACATAATAAATGTACAAAATAAAAATTTCTGAGGATCCCACTAGAAAGACATGTTACTCATGCCTAAAGATAGGTAGCTTCTTAGAAATTTATAAAATAAAAGTATGTTAGTAGTAAATTACTTCATTGAACTTCATTGCTAGGTGTTAATACCTCTTGCAGTTGTGGCAGTCTTGTGGTTGTTAGTTTTGGAAAGATGCAATGCAATGTCACTAGTAAGTGGTATGGACTTGGTTTGGATCTTGGATGGAAAGGCTAATGATTACTCTAACCATATCTCACACACAAGAATTCATTATGCCCATAGTAAGACACTTCATGTCTCAATTTCTATAATCCTTTCTACTTCCATTTAACCGCACTGGTATAAATAATCATAATCCAATGGTTTTGTATAATAGAGTATTATTTTCTTATTTAGGAAATGCTAGCATATGTGTTTTACAAGATAGGTATGTTTTACATTCAACACCTCAAGTGTCTACATTCACTTATAGGAGTGGTTATACAAGGGCACTAAGGGCTGAAACCTTGTTTGGGGAAGATCCACTTGTATAACTCTTATACTTCATACTTGATGACCAATTCCACATCATCTTATACCTGCAAGACACTTAAAACATCAATTTTCACTTTCCTACATTCTTGTAACTAATCATAATTCTAACAAGTTTGACACCATTTCTTATATATCTCATTGACTTTCTTTGCCAAAGGTTCCTTCTTTCATAATCTTTCACTATCAAATTTTCATATTCTAAGCATCATCTATGATCAAACACCCTCTACATCCTCCAAACTATTCATTTATTTTAATTTTTTCAATAGAAATTGCTCAAGATTTAAAATTTTTCAACGGTGACATCGTAGCTACAATGTATTAGGTCCTAATACATCATAGCTATGATGTATTTGATATAAACCATCTATATATATGCACGAGGAGTTAGAAAAGTTTTCAATTTTGACATTTCTAAAAAGGAGAGTTCATGCTATTTTTCTAACCCTCTAGCAGCCAATCTTCTAAGAACCATAACTCTCTTACCGTAGCTCCAATTTATGTAATTTTTGATTCCTCTTGGTCATAGAGTGACCAACTCAATTATGGGGTAGAGTATTACGCATAGATAAGTAGATTTGAGCCAAATTTTTGTAACATCTAAAAGAGTATATTAATGATAAGAATAAGAAAAAAATAATCAAATCTTGATCAAATAATGAAATAAGAACTAATAAATTTAGTCATTCCTCCTAACTACCCATCCAAATATACAATAAGTGAGAGAATAAAAATTGTGAGAAATCTTAACAATCAAAAGTATAACAAATAAGGTTTATTTTTTAAATCTTCTAACTTTGCAATAATAAGGATAAATTTTAATTAGAACTAAGAACTCAAGATAGGATTATGAATCATTATAAATCTATTTGAAATCCTTCAATTATCTCAAATAAATCCTTGATGATTGTAGATGGCTCCTAAAAGACCCATAAAAGGAAGACCCTCATAAGAAGGAAGCGAAAGATTAAGAGGTAGAGGTAAAAGACAAGCTAGAGAAAAAACTCCATAAGCAAAGTAGGATGCTCAATTTTTAGCATCTATCAGTAAACACCTAGAACCAAACACTCTGCATAGGTTAAGGTTGATGCACCACCAGCTCCAGAGCAAGGATAGCACCTCACGTTGTTAGCAAAATGTCTTTAGGACATTCAAGAAAAATAAATCATGTACATAGTCATTATAGATCTTAACTTCAGACCATTCATGGAATTTTAACTTGAGAATGTCCAAGAATTGCTCCAAGACTTTCTTGTATGGTCAATTGTATCAAGACATGATGAATAGTACTTAGAAGAAGTGTACCAATTCTAGAAGAACAAGTAGAATGATGCTATAGTTAAAATTGAAAGAGTCACAATTCTTTCCTTCATGGAAGGAATTGCAAATGTACTTAACATTCCTAATGTCGGAATAAACATTACATGGATATTTACAAGATTCGATACAAAAGCAAAAATGGTATGACTACACAGAACATATGGTGAAGAAGATAAAGATTGTATTGAATTACTTGTTGAGGAAAAAATATAGTTCAAGATAAGAACCTACCACATCTTTCCACTAAAAGATTAAATATAATTTCCACCTATGCTACCAAAGGAAGTGGTATTCTCATGGGGAAATTCAATGCAAACATGAATTATTTATTATTTCGAGAGATTCAAAAAAGATTTGAAGAGAAGAAGGAATGGAAACTCACATTGTCATTTCCTTGCCTTATTAGAAGGTTGTGCAAGCAAGCAATAATTCTAGTGTATACAAATGATGTCTTATGCAAGGCCCAAAATGCATCTTATGCTAAGATTTCTAAGCCAATGCCTCCAAAGAAAGATACACTAAAAAAGTCAACAAGTAGTGAGGGAGTAGTAGGATTAACACTAGTACAAAATATTCTAGCAATGGGATAAGAGCAAGTAAGACCTAGTGGATCAACACCAATTGGTGATATACCTAAATTAAGTGCTCCACTAGTACAATAGGACTATAGACCTTCCATGAGCCCTTTATAGAAAATTTCTGAAACCATATGTGAAAAACTAGGAAAGATTTTGAAATGTACAAAGTAAGAGACAATTTTGTAGGACCTAAAATATTTGTATCTCTATAGGCATGAGAAATAAAGACTAGGCACAACAAATTTCTAGGAACACTTCATCTTTTTACGTCATGCTAGACATAGGAGAAGGAGCCACGGTTGTGGTGATGCAACACTAAGATGTAGTAGAAGAAGAAAAATTGACCATAGATCACATGAAAGAATCATTTAATATTTCCATGGTATCACTAATAGATATTACTAGAGCTAAAGATGATAAAATGTTATCTAGTACATTCA
The DNA here is from genome assembly GCA_015680685.1 of Gnetum montanum. Taxonomy (NCBI): domain Eukaryota; kingdom Viridiplantae; phylum Streptophyta; class Gnetopsida; order Gnetales; family Gnetaceae; genus Gnetum; species Gnetum montanum. The sequence continues at coordinate 64,435 of MNCI01011760.1, forward strand.
CACCCCCAACAGAGTATGAAGATATCATAGATCAACTACTATAGATAGGCCAAGTAATGCAAAATCTCTTGAATATCCCTAGCGATATCATTGTAGTTTAGTTAGACCTAATCTCAACAAAGGGCAAGCTGGTAATGGCCAATAAGAGTTGAGCATGCAAAACATGAAGTGAAGAGATTGCAAACCAAATTGGCAACCCTCAAAGTAGAAAGAAAAGATCCTACACAATACATAGTGTCAAACTAGCTTGACAAATTCAAAACTAAACAAGTGACTTAGTTGATATCCATGAACATCTAAGTGGAGATGGAAACAAAAAGCAACATGAAATGCATATGTGGCAAAGGCTCAAACATATGCTCATGTTAAATCAATAACTATCCTTAAAGAAAATAAGAAAATTGCTATAGGAGACATAAGGTTAACAAATATAAAGAAATAGAAGAATGTTCTTTAGAAAATAATCCATCATCTTAGAGAGTAATTTGCAAGGGTCAACCAATATATGAGAAAATTGGCTAAAAAAATAGAATCCTATTAATTGAAGAAGTCTACGCTATCCACCGAAGGTCAACCATTGAGAATGGTGCATAGTAGAATGAGGCCAAAAAGCATGAGATGCTAAAAGAATACTTCAAAGACCAAGAAAGATTTTGTAGACAATAAGGATGCACAAAAAAAAATTGCATATTGCAAACTCTAAACTTGACAGAGTAAAAGCTAGCTATTAAGATTAGAATGATGTGGTAGAAAACCTGGGCCGTAGAATAATAGATTATCAAGAATTTAAAAAAGTGGGCAAGGCATTTGAAGAAAAAAGAAGATAGTTTCCAACTTGATATTTTAAAGAAAATAAGATATTTTTGTAGCTTCCATATCCATGGGAAGTACCAATACTAGCAAACATTGCCAACTTTTCCTAGATAGTACACGATCTTAGATCAAAAGAGGAAAAAATTTGGGTGCTACTCAACAAATATTATATTTCAAAGCCTCATGATAAAGGAAAGAAGCTAATGGAGGAGCCACCATTGAGATTATTTCTCATCATTGCAGCATTTTACTTAGTTTCCTTATTTTTACTTGATCATTTTCCTTACTTAGTTTAATTTTCATTTCTTTAATATGTTTACTTTAGTATAGTTCTTTACATTTTCTAAGTACTTTACTTTTACCATGTTCATTAGTAAGGCAGAATAAGTATGACTAGTTTCAAGCATTAAGTGTAATCATTTGGTAACCCAATAATCATTTCACTTGATTTACTTAGTAGTGAATTCACTTGGTAATCCTAGTAATGGTTGCATGAGCCTAGCCTAGGATGTGTACAAAAATCTAGGAATGGATGCGTATCGCAATCAACTTGAATAGATTTACATTTTAGTTATCACTTACATTTAGGCTTTATTCTCATTCTTTTCATTATGGAAGCATTTAGGAGTAATTTGAGCCTACAACATCACAATATTATATACCTCACTACGAGTTAAACCATACTACTTACACTTCACTAACTCAACATGAAAAGACAATGATCACAAACCAACTATTAACCACAAGCATACTTACATTGTCCATTCATGGATTATGATCTGGTCATGTGTGTGCACTCATAAGTTGTTTGGTGAAGTGTTAGAATACCCAATCCTTCATCACTAGTATTCAAAGAGATTATATATTTGATGCAAAGTAGATTTTATAATTAGCTTTGAAGAGAATGTGGACTTTGTAGAACCAAAATTAGGTTTTGTGAGTAAGCTTCAAAATTTGGTTCTACAAGCCATTTCAACTTCTTGTATGAAATAGGTTTTCAGAACCAAAAACTAGTTCTACAAATAAAAAGAAAAATTAGTTTTATAAGATACATTAGAAGTACTAAACACTTATTTTTCTTCTTCCACATCAACTATTTTATAAAGTGGATTTATAAAACCAAGATTTGATTCTAAAAAGAAGAGATAAAATGGTTCTACAAGTCATATCATCATTCAAGAATGAAACATGAAATGAAGTGTCACTCATAAAACCATAATTTGGTTCTACAGGCAACTGTGTAAGTGGTTCTACCATGTTAACTCTTTTGTAAGATGAATTCATAAAACAAAAATTCAGTTCTACAAGTAGGCTATAAATTAGTTCTACAAATCATGTTAACTTTTAATATATGGGCTTGTAGAATCAAAATTTGATTTATAAGGATGGGTTTTCTAAAAAAAAAATCCATTAATTAGTGTATGCTCTCACCCTCGGCCAAATTTGTTGTTTTTCATATATAATGCAAATTTGGCCAAGGGTGAGAGCATACACTAATTGATGAAATTTTTTTTTTCAGAAAACCCATCCTTAGGAAAAATAAGGTATATAACTCTTGTTCTTCGTCCAAAAGGCATGAAAATTTGGGTTTTAAAATCTTGTTTTTCGTCCAGAAGTCGTGAAATTTTTTACTCAAAAAACTTTTTACTTGTAAAAAAATAAGATTCTCTCAGCCAATTTATAGATATATATTATAAATATATAACTAAGCTAGTGATTGCCAGTCATCTGCTGCAACGATGATTTAAACATAACAGATAAAAATATTATAGGACCATGGAATGCTTTATTGAATGATTATAAGAATGAGATAATTCTTCATTAGATTTAATGTGTTGCTCTTCATCCAATCTAATTTGAAGGTGCGAAGCCTTAAATATCTTGATATATATTTCTTTGGAGATTAGAGGGAATATCTTCAAACTGTCAATACTCCTCACTCGAGATAGTGCCACAAATGTAAGACCTATTGTTTCTTTGCTACCAACATCTATAAACGCTTTCTCCAATGTCATTCCCAATGACTTATGTATCGTTAAAGCCCATGCTAATCTAAGTGGTAGTTGGCGAGTCCTATTCCCATAGCACCTTCAATAGTCCTCAAGGTCTTTAGATTTGATACATTAATATTTTAGATTTCATACATTAATCTTCAAGAGATAACATTTTATAGGTGTCCCTTGAACCCTCCACCAATCTTGTCTAGTTAGTTATTTTTCTTTAGAAAGCTTTACCAAAAAAGTATGCTTCAAAAAATGAAGCTTCTTTTAGAATCCTAATGCATTACATATTTGCACTTCAATCTTTTAACAAAAACTTGGTATCTATTTACTATATTAGATATGATTATATAAATTAAAGTGGTAAAGTGGTCAAGAGTACAAAGTAAATTTGACATCTCTTTAGGACAAATACATGATCTAGAAAAGGTAAAATTCAACTTCCATCATCTATAGCCTTCATTGGATGAGTTGGCAGAGGGTTCATAGGACACCCACAAAATTCATCATCTTATCTAAATTTGCTAGTTAGAAGTTCAAATTCATATATCAATTTTGGGTAATTTTCTTAATGAGGTGTTCAATAGCCATGGTGATAATGTCAAAGCCTTCTAAAAGAAATTTGAGTGTCTTCCAAATTCTTTGTGCTTTGGACGTAATTAAACATTTCATTTTGAAATTAATTCTAAAAACCTTTGGCATCACTAAATAGCACATGGATGAGATTTTTTGAATTAATTCAATGGTAGTTTTAAAATGCTTCTAGCAAATGCTTAACTGCTACATCTAGAGGCTTCATTCAATGAAAACATTCCGTTTGAGGTAGCTTCCTAATATTACATTAACCTACGGGTGTTATTCCTCAATTGCTACTCCAATTTTCTGTCCATATGTCTACACTTGATGCTTTGTAAGAAAGGTTATCAATCAGGATAGTAAATCACTTCAGTGATTTTATATAAACTTTGGAACTTCAATTAGCATTTTGCATTATAATTCATAAATTTTGGCATTTATAGAATCACACATAAGATGGGTATTTGGTATTTACAATGAACCCAAAGAAAGCCAGTAAAGAAAGGTGAAAAAAAGTAGGATGTCTGTGCGGTCTAGATTATAGAAATGAAATGCAAGGAATACGTGGGTAGGATCAGAGAATGAGAAATAGTCGGGGGTGTTTCCTTTGGGTGAAAGAGGAGTAGTTGGGGGTCTTCTTCGCTGCTGCAAATTCCTTGATCCATTCACCATCTCTGCAGTCAAATTTCCAAAATTCAAACCAACTATATATTAAACATTCAAAATGAAATCAAAACTAAAATATGTGAAACATGTTGGTGATATATCAAAAGCATACCAAAACAAGTTACGGATGTGGTGATGATTGCAATCAGAATGGTTACCCAAAGCAATATTTTAAATAAAAATGATGCATTCTTGCCCATCAGATATCCTGTGTTCATAACAAGTACCAATGATTTGAGACTCGATGCAGAATTATGGAAGTCTGGGGGATTGTGAATTGATGTTTGGATACGGTTTCTCCGTTTTTAAAGGTTTATCAGCAGAAAGCTTCCCAAAATTGGTCGCATTGTATAACCTATTTTGGACATATGGTTTTAGGCAGCCGGGCAGAGGCAATGACGGCATGAGACAACAGAGGAGAGGAGAGGAGAGGAGAGCACACTGTCTGCCCCACACTTACTAACAAAGATGAAGCGAATGCACCTGATGTATTTCAGTTAAAAACAGCAGCAGCACCAAAAGCACATGAATGACAGATGATGCTTCTTCATTTGTTCTTTCATAACTTTGCCGCAGCACAGACAACGATGCATCATTCGTTCACCTGCTCTGTTGGATTATCTTCGAAAAAGATCCATTTCTTAGATCACTTTCAAGTAAAATTTCTTTTGGCTTTTTTCGACCATTTTCCAGTAAAATTTCTTTCTTTTCTTGGATTATTTGTGCCAAAGATTTCTTCCTCTGTCGATTGAGATCCTTTCCACGATTTTATTTGTTGCAACGCCAGCCAAGAAGCTAGTGGGACGTCGGCTTTTTTTCCCTCAGTGGCTGCGGGTAGCCTTCCCTCACCGGTGACTACGGCACAGCCTTCTCTCACTGGTGACTACGGAAGCGGGCGGTAGGTTTTGGGTGTGCCTCAACTCTCTATCTATGAGGCTCGTGCATCAGCTGCAACGGAGATGTGAGACGGAGGTGAAAACAGAAGACGCTCGATGTCAGCTTAACAGCAACTCGGGCAGGGCCTCTTCGGGCACTGTTGGAGACAAATAAGTGGTAGACTGCAAGGCACACATAGGTCGCGCAAGGCAGGAAATGACAGACGCGCGATGTCAAATAGTCGCACCTCTCGCATGTCTATCAGCAACAGTGGACGTCAGTAACGGACAACGTTTTTTTTTCTCTGTTTTTCTCTCTTTAAGCAGGCAGAAGTCTTTCTCTAGCTGCAGCCACTGAGGGAAACCTCGGCCAGAAGCCCGGCCAGATGGAAGCTCCGCCTCTGGCCGCGGATGCAGTCATGGCAGCAGCCACAGTCAAGGCCGCAGCTCTGGCAGATCTGACAGATCTGCTAGTCGTGGTCATAGAAGAGGCTGCGGTTTTAGCAGATCTGCAGGTTTCAGCCATACATTGGGAATTTTAGGCCCTGGTGGCCCTGGTGGCCCTTCGTGTTCTGGATTCTGGATCTGGGCCATCCACCCACTTTCCGCCCTCTGCGTGCTACTCACTTCACGCCCTCTATGCAGCGTGCACATCCCCCTCGGCCTCCATCTCCTGTTTCGCGCCCTGATCCATGCTCCGATCCTCTTTCGCGCCTTGATCCACGCTCCAATCATTGTTTCTATGTTCAGCCACAATGCTGGATCTGCTTCCGCAAAGAACTGGAGCCCTCCTTCTACTGTTCCATGCACTGTTTTTACGTTCTATCACCTCTTGTATTTCTTTTTTCCAATGGACGTAACCTTTCATAACACGCATTATGCACAAAGTTGCCTTACCGAAATAACCTGTATGGAATTTTAGTTACACATCAGCGTTATGGGCCATGGAAAGTCAACATTGGTTAGCATTATGCACAAAAAATTAGCATTAACTAATTATGACTAGCAATGGCGAATTATGACTAGTTAACTAATTATGACTAGTAATGGCGAATTATGACTAGTACCGGCCTATCCGCTAAAAAAGCTATTTGGGCATATATGTGCCTTGGTGGAGACTATAAACCACCTAAAATGAGTTATCTAAATTATTCATAAGTAGGGCCATATTCTTCCTGCAACAATTTAGTTGGTGCTAAAAGAAGGGCCTAATTAGTTAAAGCATATTAATTAGGATACTCTAGGATCAATTAATTCATAAATTAGGATAAATTAGTTAGTTTCCTTTAAGCTCATGAGTTGCTTCTTAGGTAGACAAGAAGATTTTAAATTCCAAGAAAATATATTCAAACTAAAGATAATAGCATCATCATTTGAAGAATCTGAAATAGTCACTATAAATTTAGGAATTGATGGAAAAATAAGATGAACTAGGATCTCACCTTTGATCAAGGATTTTTCTTTCAAAAGAAAAGCTAGACAAAAAATATCATCTAGCAAAAATTAGAATTTGCAAACAATGGCTAATCCACCTCATGTGAATCCATTTCAACTTCCCAAAACTTTAACATTCAATGCCTATTATGATATTTGTAAAGTTGCATATAAGTATTTACTAAAGCCATACATTCTTGGTAAGAATTATTTAGCAAAAGACTATTTGCATTTATTTTAGTTACCCTTAGTCCATATGAATATCTAGCATCAAGGTCTAAAATGTAGACGATTCATAGGTAACCTTAAAAATATGGTTCAAATTTGGTATTCTAACCTACCAAATAATAGTATCACTAGCTAAGATGATATGAAAGCTTTGTTCATAGCTTAATTTGGTCATCAAATTGAGCAATATCAACTCTATAATGGACTAGCTTAAATAAAACAAATAAGGAATCAATTATAGAATTTAACATCAAATTTCAGAGGATATATGGCTTATTTCAAAATCAATTTCATCTAGGTAATGAAGTATAAAGAGATACCTACATAAATGCTATAGACCCAAGAATTTCAATTTGATTATGAAGAGCCCCAAATGTTAACACTTTAGCTAATCTTTACAATGAGGCCATAGAATTAGAAAGATAATTAAACTTAATTCTAGATAATACATAACCATTGTAAGATAGCTATAAAGAAGAGTATTTCCTATATAAAACTCTACTTAGCTCAAGTCATTACCTTCAATAAGTAGTTTTATTGAGTTATAAAGTAAAGAACATGATAAAGATAACCTTTTGAAAGAAATATCCAATAAAATTGTCAAGCTAGGAAAAGCTATAACTAAAATGAAATTTAAAGAAGATAAAAAAAAATTTAAAATAGAAAATTTGATGTACAGATTGAGCTAGATGATATTGAAGAAAGGGAATCCTTAGTTGACTTGAATTTAATAGAATTTTAAGAGCTTAATAAATCAATGCATATAGAAATTCATTGCTTAGAAAGGTCATCAAGTGGTAAAAAATCTAAAGATTTAGAATCAAGATATTAATCCAATAATGATTTCAATAACAATAAAGAACCTAGATATGGACTTAGAAGTGCTAAGAAAAAGATGACCATGTCTAGACTGCCAAATGTTATTCCCGAATATACTAAAAAGCGAAAATATTTTTAGAAAAAACAAAAATAAAAAGAGAAAACTCAATATAATGAGAAAAGAAACCAAGAATAATTTCTTAAAATGTTTAGAAAATTAGGATTTTATGGTGAAGGAAAGTATGAAATAATACAAAAAGAGTTATGGCCAACATTAGTCAATATCAATTGATTTAGATTTAAGGATGCAAAAGAAATTAAAATATGAAGAAGGTTAGTGATGTGACTATAAACTACATCTATAATGCTAATAAATTCATTAACAAAACATTAGTTGTAGATGATAAAGATGCATCATCCTTTTTATTAAATAATAGAGGATCTGAAAAGAGTTATGGCCAACATTAGTCAATATTAATTGATTTAAACTGAAGGATGCTCAAATAGAATTTTGGAAGAAATTAAAATATGAAGAAGGTTAGTGATGTGACTACAAACTACATCTATAATGCTAATAAAAAGCTACTTCAACCATCAGTTGTAGAAGATAAAGATGCATCATCTTTTTTATTAACTGTTAAATTAAAAGGTAGATATCTACATAACTACTTGGTTGATTTAGAAGCTACTTCAACATCAATGTCCTTGTTAATTTATAAAGAGTTAGGGTTAAAAATTGAACAATCAAATAGGGAAATTATTCAAGTTGTTAAAACTATAGTTAAGATAGTAGATCAATTATCAAATGCACTACTCTATGTAGCTTCAAATCCTAGAATTAAAAGTAGAGTCATAATCCAAGTAGCTCATATTCCTTATCCTTACAACTTATTATTAAGTAGAAGTTGGAGAAAAAATTTCTCTGGATATTTAGCAATAGCTTATCCACACATATGGTTACCATGGAAAAGGGAATAGAGATCAAATTTATATATACATTAAGGCATTTATGGTGAAGAACATGATTGTTAATGACAAAAATAAAATGATTGAATCAAAAGAAGTTGAATGAGGAGTTAGCTCTATTCAAGAAATACAAATCATGCATTCTAATAATTAGTAGAAATACTTTTGGAAAGTATATCTTGATGGATCTTGTAATTTCAAAGGATCATTGCTAGGTGTTATCCTAATTAACTGAGAAAACCACATGCAATTAAGAGCTACACAGTTACAATTTTCTAATAGAGTAGAATACGAAGCTCTTTGTAGAGGATTGAAAATATCTTATGATAAATGAATTAAAAAGTTGGAAGTTAAAGTATATTTGAAGCTTATATGTGACCAAGTAAAAGGAAAATGCAACATTAAAAGCTCATTTCTTAGGTCCTACAAATAAATAGCAACAACATTTCTTGGATATTTTATGGAATATAAAATTAAAAATATCCCAGAAGAAGAGAATCAAATAACTAATAAGCTTTTAGTAGCATCCTTAGCTCTTGATTTATCAAGAATAACCAAACATCAAAAGCTAGTAATTGAATTATAATTGTAGCCTATGATCCTTAATAATAAGAGTTACCTTTAAGTTTTTAAACATGACTATCAAATAGCTTAATTCCTTAAAAATATAGGGAAATTCAAAGATTGGATCTATGAGAAAGAATATTTAAGAAAAATATGAAAAGAATACCACCAAAGGTGTTGCAATTGGATGAAGAGTCTCAGTAAAAATTAGTTAAATGATCAAACACCCAAAATCCTTAGGATCAAGTATAAGAAACAAAAAACTTAGGATGTAAAGATATTCTAAGAAACCAAAATATTGGATTGAAGCTACAACCACAAATTAAAAAAATAAAATATTATACATATTTTCAAACTAAGTTTAGAAAATTTTGCTTAGTCTTATGATCATTTAAGAACTTATTACCCTAATATTATAACTCATAAAATCCCTTTAGTAGAATGGTATAAGGTGATTAAACAAAAATTAAGGAAGTTTAACCAAAATTTTAAACTAGCAATGGAAGTAAAGATTACGAACTTCTTAGATACTAGTATAATATACCCAATAATGTATTTTGGCTTGGATAGGTATTTTGGTACTAGTCAAAAAGAAAAATGAAGATATAAGATTGTGCACTGATTTTAGAAATTTAAATGAAGATTTAATTGAAGATAGGTATCCACTCCTAAGACTTGATGCAATTTAATAAAGGTATTAGAATGTTAATTGTATTCATTCCTAGATGGATTTTTAGGTTATAATCAAATAATAATGAATAAGAATTATATATATATAACAACATTTATCACAAAGTGAGGAACTTTTGCATACAAAAGGATGCCCTTTGGTTTATTGAATGTAAGGGATACATTTCAACAAGCTATGAATAATGTATTCAAAGGAATTATTGTGATGTTTGTGGCTATTTATCTATATGATATTACTATGTATTTAAAGCATATATTAGATCATATATTCCACTTACAACAAATATTTGATAGATGTAGAGAATTCAGTATCTTCATGAATCCTAAGAAATGTATTTTTCGAGTAAAATCACATAGCTTACTTGAACATATAATTTATCAAAAAGGAATAGCTATTGATTAATCTAGAATACAAGTTATTCAAATTATAGAGCATGCTACAAACAAGAAAACACTAAATTCTTTCTTTGGGAAGATAAATTTTATTAGAAAATTCATACCAAGATTTAAATAAATAAAAAAGCCTCTTCTACAAATGTTGAAGAAAGATGTTGAAGTATAAAAAATAAAAAAATCACTTAAATCCTTAGATTTAATTAATAAAGCCATCTTGAAAGCCCCATATTTAATTAAGCCTAAGCTAAAAGAATATTTTTGATTATATGCATTTTCCTCAATAGATTCTCTAGCTACAATATTAACACATTAAGATTAAAAGGAGGAAAAACTAATTGAATTTCTTGATTATCAATTGCAAGAAGCTGAAAGAAATTACTTTGAGCTTTAAAAGCAATCATTTTGTGTGATAAAATCTTTGGGACATTTTAAGTATCATTTACAAGATACTGTGGTTCACATTATGATCGTAGAACTAGTCATAAGATAATTTTTATTACAAAATGAAATTGATCTTGAAAGAGTTAATTGAATAATTAATTTACAAGAATTTAGATTCACTTTAGAGACATGTAAACCAATCAAAATTATGGGACAATCCAAAATCATGGTGAAAGAACCTAAACATGAGATGTTAGTTTTTTCTAAAATTAGAAATTTTTATGATGATATACTAAATTCTTTGTTTAGCCAAGAGATTCCTAAAACTCTATGTAAAAGCCAAAGGAGAGCTTTTATAAGCAAAACAACTATGTATATTTTCACTTAGTGAATAGGAAATACTTTTGAGGAATCTTACTAGAACATGCACCTAATCAAAGGATTGAAGAAATTATGAATCAATTCCATGATTACAAAGACTTGTACTATGAATCCCCAAGAACCATAATGCAACATATATTGAGATATGGATTCTATTGGCCTACAATGTATAAAGATTTATAAAATAGAATTTTAACTTGCTACAAGCATCAAATTCATGGGACCAAGCTTTAAAAAGTAAATGTTCCATTAAAACCAATGATAATAGATAGATCTTTTTAGAAATCGAAATTAGATTTCATAAGAGCTATTACTCCATCCAAAGAAGGACATATATTTATTTCAATAGCTACTGAATATTTTACTAAATGGCCAAAAGCCAAAGCTCTAAGAAGAAGCACATCATATAATGTAATAAAGTTTCTAGAGCATTACATTATAAATCAATTTGAGGTGCCAAAATCACTTGTTACTAATAATGGCATAACTTTTCGATTAGCTGAGATCATAATATGGGATTCAAGGAAATCAATCCTACTTTATTCATCTTCAAACTATTATCCATAAGGAAATGATCTTGTTAAATCTACAAACAAAAAGGTGATCTCTTATATCAAGCACTCTATGGGTAATTACACAGGAAATTGGCATTAACTATTCCAAGGGACTCTATGAACTAACAAAATTAGGATGAAAATTCTCTATTGACTACACCATTTATCTTATTTTATGGGTTTAATGATGAAATAAAACTAATTCAATTGTGTCATTAGCAATATAATTTATGGAGAATTATGCCCCATGACTAGACAAAGAATATTTTTTGATGACTTTATTAATGAAAAGGGAGGCAAAAATTGATGAAGCTTGAGATAAGCTTTTACAAAATGTAGTAATAATGAAATGATGGTTTAATCACCAAGTGGGATGAAAGGAATTTAGGAAAAGAGACTTGATTTTTTAATGAAAAATAAATAAGAAAATTGAATGTAAAAAATTTTTAGTTAAACATATTGGTCCATTAATGATTAAGTAACAAGTAACAAAAAGATACTTTCAAGCTAGCTTCATTAGATAGGAAAGTGTTAAGCATTCTATTCAATGCTCATCATTTGAAGCATCATTTCAAGTAGCTACCCACTTAGAATAGGTTAAGAGAGACTAACCAAAATGTAAATATGTACATATTATCTTGTAGTTAATTTTCTTAGAACTAGTTAAGAAGTAGAATTTGAGCTATAAAAATCCATAAGCTTATAATTTTATTAGCAACCATGCTTGGAAAGTCAAGGCCAACATTAAGAAGAAGATTATTCACAAATCCAAAAGTAAAAATGAAAGCAAGGCCTTTCATTCCATATCTATTTGGATGCTAACCTAAGCATATATAGAGGATATATTTTAGGGATATCACTTATGGAACATTCTATAATTTTCGATTCATGACTTGTCTCTCTGATGTGTTCTTCATGCTTACAAATAATTAATCAGTCTATTTCTGAGAAAGGATTGAGATCCTAGAATGCTCAGACTTATCATTGAAGGTTTCTTTTAATGAGAAGAGCCTAGTTCTAAACTTTATTTATGAAGCTATTTTAGTCTCTTAACATGAAAAAAACATGGAAGAAATGATAAAAGATTTAGAAAATGATTGTAAAGAGGAGGATGAATCAAAAGAGGATGAAAGTCTAAACATATCAATATAATAAGTCATAAACTACTATACATATTCAAGGAACAACTAAACTTAAGTATGATGGAGCTTCAAAATGTTAATTTCTAAGAAAAATCTTAATTACTGTACAATGTCATCCACTTCCATTAGCTTGCTTTGAAAGTTTTTATAGGACCAAGGTTTTTACATTCTTATTTAGCCTTAAACTACAAGGACTTTTTTCCACAAAAATATTTAAGCATTTTCTTAGTCTCGCTTGTATATATACATAGAATACTTTAATAAAGGAGGGATCTTTTTCTTTGAAAATATTTTTGTTGCAACAATCACCATTAACATGGAATAGAAAAAATTGAAATTACTCAATGAATTTTGAATTGAGAGATCTATTCATCCACAAAGTATGGCTAATTTGAACAAATTGCACCATTTAAATGAGAAGTATTATTATTGAGTTTTCAAAGAAATTTTGTGAATTTACACTAGATCTTGGACCATAGTCATATTTCCCTAGATGCAAGTAAGCAAAATAAAATCCCTAAGTGAAGAAAACCTTATAAGAGAAAAACTAATCCTGGAAATAATGAAAGGATTTTAGTATGAAATTCTGGTATAGTTGCAAAAGATAAACATGTGAGCTACTAAGCTATAAGAAATCAAGATGAAGAATCAAGATTTAAATCTAAATTTAATATAGCACTTGACCATTTAATTAGACCCAAGAAAAAAGATCACAAAGGAATAATCTAATCTAAAAGATTACTTCTTAAACTTATCATCTAGGTTTGGTACAAATGAAAGGACCAAGAACTTAGAAGGGGGATTGAATAAATTCCCTAATTTGAACAACCAAGATAACCAAAATCACATAAAATTATGTGGTTTTCCAACTTGGGTATGTCCACACTCAGAGAGGGTAGGATTCTTTCATACCTCTAGACTTTGATCCTTCAAAAATATGGTTTAAAGGGCACCACAAACTTTACAAAGTTTGAGCTAAGCATGAAGTATTTTCTCACAGGAAACACACTCAACCCTACAAGGTTCCAACAAGCTCAAAATGTGGTTTTAAAAATCCCACAACCTTTACAATGACATGAGCTGCACACAAAGTGTTTTCTCATTGGAAACATACTCAACCCCGTAAGGTCCCAACAAGCTCACAATATGCCTTCTTGTAAGAAGCACATCAACCCTACAAGGCTTACAAAGAGAAAAAGAATCACAAAAAGAATGTAACTATGCTTTACAAATTCCTTACACTTAGGCTCACATAAAAAAATTCACAAATGATGAAGAATTGAAGAACAAAAAAATTCACTTGATGTAAGCAATGATGAAATATTTATATTAACAATGCTTTTCTTTTTCACAAGAATTCAAATCTATTTTATATTTTTTTTTATTTTTAAATAGTCCTTGAAATTCATGCAACAACTAGGAAATGGCTATTTGGAACATCCCATTCAAGCTTAGGATGTCTTACTGAAAACAATCCACTTGTAGTTGGGACATCCCACTAGAAATTAGGTCATCCTAGCTAGGACATCTAAATAGAAATTGAGACATCTAGCCTAAGATTAAGCTTTCACCTCTATGACATCTGCTGATCTTTTGGGACATCTAGGTAGATACTAGAACATCTTAATTTGACCTCTAGGCTTCATGTATCCTTGACATCTTGTAGTCTCAATTGGAATTTTGGTAATGCAAATCTCATCTTGATCTCTCAACATGATCTCAACTTGATATTTGTCCTAATATCTTCTTAACCACATCTAGGTTCTTATCCTAATTGTATAGAGTCTTTTTCCTAGTCTTTCTTAGTCATACAAGATCTTACAAGCACATCTTGCACATTTTCTATTTCCAAGGTTTTAACATACCAAAAGATCAACACAATGGAAATGGATTTGTGAGATTAAAAGAATCAATCTTAACTTGAAATAGGATCAACATTAGCATAAATAATTAACCAAAGATTGCTAGATGAAACCTTATCATTATAGACCTAAAATTTAGAAAGAAGAATTTATCCTTTCAAAGAAAAGCTGATTTTATTTTGTCATGTCAGCTTGTAGAGTTAGAGTGGGTTCATACAACAAAATATTGGTTCTACGTAGAGCTTCTAGAATGATTCTACTAACCACAAAACTTTTATTATTATAGAGTAAAAATGAGATTCTATAATTAAAAACCTTAATTAATTCTACTACCATGTGAGCTTGTAGAATTTGGATAGGTTCGTAGAACCAAAAAGTGGTTCTAAAAATTAGCTCTACATGCTAGCCTTCAAATAACTCTATGATCCATGTCAGCTAGCTAGGAGCAAAGATCAACTCCATACAATCACAAGATGAGAGTTATAAGAACATCCAAGATTAGCTTTATGAGTAAGTTCCATGTGTCATGTAAGCTAAGTAAGAAAAGCTTATTTTTAAAAACTAGTATTCAAAGAGATTATATATTTGATTCAAAGTAGCTTTTGTAATTAACTTCAAAGAGAAGGTCAGCTTTGTAGTACCAAAATGAGGTTATATAAGTAATGCTCAAAATTTGGTTCTAATAGCCATGTTAACTTTTTGTATGGAATAGGTCTATAGAACCAAAAAACAAGTTCTACAAAACTTGTTCTACAAGATACATTAGAAGCTCTTAAGAAGCACTAAGCACTCATTTCCTCTTCTTCCACATTAGTTATTTTCTAAAGTGGATTTGTAGAACAAAGATTTAGTTCTACAGAAAAAAGAAGAAGCAAAAATGGTTCTAAAATCCATGTCATCATTTAAGGATGGTTCATAAAAGAAAACACTCGTAGAACAAAATTTTGGTTCTACAAGTAAGCATGTAAGTGGTTCTACCATGTCAACTCTTTTGTAGAGAAAGTTTGCAAAATGAAAATTCAATTCTATGATTAGGCTCTAAATTGTTTATATAAACCACATCAGCTTTTAAAATATGGACTTGTAGAAGCAAAATCCAATTCTACAAACTAGCTCACTCTTGGTTCTACCATGTTAGCTCTAACAAGTCAACAAGTTCATAGAGCTAAAGAAATTAATTTTGGAAAGGATTTTTCAAGAAACCTTACTACATCAACGTATGTGTAGCACAAGTTTGTAGAACCAAGAATTAGTTCTACAAGAAAAAGCTGAAACAGTTTTATAAGTTATGTTAAATTAAATAAAGCTTATATTGGACCCACAGAAGATTATGAGTTAAATTATGTACATGTGCACTATATTTTTAATCTAGATTAAGATGTTATGGAGTAAAAAATGAATACTAAAAAGCTAAGAAATAAAATTGGTTTGAGGGACCAAAATTGATTTTACAAAGAATCTTAAGAATCATTCTACCACGTCACCTATATTATAGAGAGAGTTTGTGGAACCAAAATTATTTTAACAAGCAAGCAATGAAATGGTTCTACAAGCCATGTGAGAGCCAAAATTATAAAGCTTATACATGAAACCTACTAAGGATTATTCCACACATGGCCAAATTTAGTTAAAGCTAAGCTCATTATAAGAAATATTTTTAAGGATTTAAAAGTAATGATAGAAGAAGAGTTTTTAGAATTAAAAAGTGATTCTATGAATTAGTTCTACAAGCAAGCTACAAATACGTTCTACCACATTAGCTCAAGGAAAAGGAGAGAGCTCATAGAATCAAAAGATAAGTCTAGGAATTGATTTTACAAGCTACATTAAGATACAAAAGAGATCTAATTTAAAAATTTAAACACAATACCTATTGAATTTATGCTTGTGCTTAATTCAAGTGAAGATCATGAGGCTGTAAATTAAAAAGAGAATTAAAAGATATAAAAGCTTAGTTAAGAACTAAATTAGCAAAGGTTCTTTCTCCAACAATTTAATTAATACTAGAAGAAAGTCCAGCCTCATATAACAATTTGAGTCTCAGTTTCACATCAAAATTTGTTGAATAAAAAGATAAAAAAAAACCTTATTAATAGAAGCGAAAAATGCTTCTACAAAGAGGATTTATTTATATGTGATGAAGACTAATATGTCAGGTACTTGAGTCATGGGAATATGATGAAACATCATTTTTTAAAATGTATTAGTCTACTGAGATATCGTAGATGCTATATCACAAATGCTACATTGTAGATGTACATTGCATCTACATTGTAGCATTTCCATTGATGTTTCTTAGTTGGTTACTACATCACATCTGCTATATCATAAATGTTATATTGCATCTGCTATAACTTAGCTATGTCAACATATCTTCATCGATACATCCCCATCAATGTAACCAAATGAGTCAACACAACCCCATTGATGTAGTGTCTATATTTGCCTATAAATATATGAGCAGTTGTCACATATTTGACATCATTTTGGTCAATAGTGTAGCTGAACTCTTGTAGTTTTATTCTATAATCTTAGCAAATAGTTAGGGAGTGCCCATAGCATGGATTTAAGTTAATTGAACAACATCTTATTCAAGTGGTGTTATACCTAAACACATTTCATGAATAGTAATAAGATTGAGATTAATTCATATTCATTGTATTACTTTAACTTAGAATAGATTTACTTTCAATGCAATTTACTTTCTATGTACTTAGTTAATATTTACATTTTCATGCATGCTCATTAATCAATGGTATGAGTGCAACTAGTTTTAGGCATAAAAAAATATATTCTCTTTGTAATTCTAGCAATGTTATTACTTGGTTCATCCATTAGCACAACATTGGGTAATCCCAGTGGTGGGTACATGAATTCACAATGTTTATGAAAAGCTAGGAATGGACACTCATCATCCTTAGAAAAATTTAGGATTTAATTTTATTAATAATTAAATTAAATAATTAATTTCTATATTATTGATTTGTAGGAGTACCTTGCCACTCATCATTGGTGTCATTGCCATGGAGGTACCCCTATGCTCAACCATATGAATCACAAGTGTTCACGCATGATTTAGTTGAATTTTGTGGATGGGACTAGTTATGGAATCTAGATCATTATGCTTTGATCATAGTTCTTTGTCTTCCCACTTTGACTAGTGATAGCTTTTTCATGTATGGTTTATTCCAAAGTGAGGCAGATGATGTTGTTCCTAATTCTATGCTACTCATGATGGTGATAAGAGATGAATTAATTAAACTAATGAATAATGGAAAACAAGATCTAAACTAGCCTATGGCCAATTGTATCCACTCTTAATCATCCATACATGTCTTGGAATTCATGAGACTACTTCTAGGATTTCCAAGTGTACATCACTGGTTGTGCCAAACGATACACCTCTAGATTACCAAGTATTTACACTTAAACACTCATGATTAAGGCATACACATTCCGCTTAATGATAGGAATAGTAAATAATAGTGAATGGAAATATTTAACTAAATAAAGAGAGTAAATAATTAAAGCAACAATAATCTAAGTGGATGCTACAATAATGGAAGTAATCTAAATCTTTATTACTAGTCATGTAATGTGTCCAAGTACGCCACACTCAAAAAAAGGTGTCATATGATTACAAACATCACACTATGGCCATGCACTGGGAATAATAAACTTTAAAGAGAAGAAACTAAAAACTAAACTATCTACCTCACTACTAATTATTAACTACTATTCCATTTGAGTATCCCAGCATCATATTGATAGGCAAGATCTAGATGAGGCAACATCAGGTATCCAACGTTGCTTATTGGCCTTGATGTCAGGTTCATGACGTCGAGACTTCAACATCATGTATCTAATTTCAAAGCCTATTAAAACACAACTCATCATACCCCCATAACTAAATGAAAACTCATCCTTGAGTTAAACAAAAATGAGGAATAATTTCTTTACAAAATATTGGTAGGTATGGGATTATTAACTAACTCAAACAATGAAAAAAATAATTAACTCTTTGCATGCCACAATGGTTTAGTAAAAAAATGGAACACATTATTATAAAAAAAAGTAAAAAAAAACAAAAAACAAGACTGGAAAGCTCATGTGGTGCACAGAGGTGGTGGCTCTTTCATTGGCTGCTTCTCTTTGTCACCAAGCTGTTGAGACTTGTATTGATTAAGCAAGGCTTGCAACTTTTCTTCCTCCATCCTTGGGTTGTGCATTGTCTAGGCTACTATGACGATGTGTGTTGGCACTGGTACATCCCAAGGATATGGTAGCTACAAAAACATTTGATTTGACATTACATACCATATCGTAAATTGTCGTCATTCTTCCTTGAAAGCCCTAGCTTTCTTTTTTGAGCTCATGATAGTTTGTTAATTGCTAAGCTAAGTTCAAGGCTACATCTTTTTGTCCCTGATAACTAGCTTTGACCACCTCTAACTCTAAGTTTTCCAGCTACAACTTTTGTAAGGCATCTTTCCAATCTGCAAACTCTTTCTCATATAGTGCATAGGTGGTCACCACTTGTTTCTCCAGCTCACTTCAAGGATGATCTACTATTAACATGGCAATGTTGGCATATCTAAGGTTAGTCAATGCCATGTATTCTTTTAAATTCTCTATTTGTAGGTGCTTGTTTTTGACTTTCACTCATTGGACCATGGCATAACTATCCAAGATGGCCTACCATTCAAAATTTTATGTTGATAAGAAGCTGATGTGATCCTTGGCCATCTTGATTTCCTATTCATTAATTTTCTTGTACATGCCAACTTGGTCATGGAAGTGCTCTTTCAATTTTTCATTCTTTTGGCCTTATTCTACCATGCACTGATCTTGATTACTGACTTTTGATGAATAGCATGTACCTCCTCCATGGAGAGGGTTCTATTCTCCTAGACCAATCTATTCATATCTTAGATAACCCTCACTAGTTGTTCTTGCAACTAGTGGACGCTTTCTTCTAAGATGTTCTTTTGGTTTTCCACATTCATCAACCAGGAATTCTCTACAATGAGCTACTTATTTTCCTCTTGGATAGTGGTCAGTTCCTTTTTATGCACATGAGATTGTAAGTCTATAGCAGAGGCATTCTAAACTGCCATCTCCTTCTCTCGCTCTATAGCTACTTTCTCCTTACTTACCACGGCCACCATGTGGACGCTTAGTGGCTCTCTATGAGGGTTCACCCTAAGCACCTCTCTTTGGGGCCATATGCAATCAAGCAAAAACCTTACTCATAACCTTAGTTCATTAATCTCATAATGCATATTATTGCAAGGTTAGGAAAATTTCAAGAAAAATCCCCAAAAAAGTGTCTATCTCTTCCTATGATCCGCACAACTAGTTTTCTTTTCATTATCTATGGCTTATAATAATGGTTATGTGCTCATGGGTTAGAAAAATTGGACTTCTAGAATTATTTTTAGTGACTTTTCATTATAATTCCTAAGGTTTTCAACATTCTTGCCCTTATGATACCTTCTGGGTGATAGAAAATTTTAGCAAATTGGCACATGATATGCATGAAAGTACCCCCCGC
>MNCI01011760.1:91614-114808 GCA_015680685.1 Gnetum montanum
CCCAAACATGGCAAACTCCCTGGAATCATCATAAAAGATCAACACATGAAGACACACACAAAAACAAGATACACACATATATAGGATATATTGAGAATTACACAAGGAATGGGTGATGTCCTCATCACCTTCCATGATGCCAAAACCTTGCAAAATTTTGAAAGTAATTGGTAAAAGCTTAAGCTCTTTCCCAGGACACTAATAGAAGAAGCTAAAAGTTGGTATAGATCATTGGAACAAGACTCAATCCACCAATGGTTCATAATGCTTGAGCTCTTTAACAAAAAATACCAAACCTATTAAAGAGTTTCCAATCTAAGAAAACCAATCCAAAGAAAACCATGAATCCTTGGATGTAGCCTTGGGTAGATACTATTTGCTATTGCATAGATGCAAAGGTCATGAATTTCCTTAAAAACAACAACTTCATCATATTATAGATGGGCTTCATAACAAAACAAGGAAGACCCTTGGGACATATGCCCAAGGAAGATTATCAAAACTAAGAGTTCATTAGATACAAAGGCTAATTAAATAAATGGCAAAAGAACAAGGATAGCTATATAAAAGGAAAAGTATAGAGGAATATAATCGAGACCCAACTCTTCACAAAAAGGAAATCCATAGTTATAATTAGAAAAATAGGTACCTCTTGATGAGTTGATCTCACATAAAACCTTGGCAATATAAAAGTATATCACTAAGATAGAAGCAAAGGTAGGTAATATATGAGAGTTGATGAAGGAAAAAGTTACAACCAACTTGAAAATCATAAAGGAGAAGGTAAAGCAAATAGAATCTAGTGATCAAAATAAGAAGAGGAAATAGAATAATAAAATAAGTAAGGAAATGTATTGGTAAAAAGGAAAAATAGTTGTAGTAGAAGAGGTTACAAACCTAGATACATAGGAGAAGGATGGATGTGGCATCTATCAATATGAACATCCAAAGCGCTATTGTCCAGTTATGTTACATCTACAATAGTCTAAGACTTTTGCTTGGAATTCCAAGTTCATGAAAAAGAAAATGCCTAGGAGATTATTTTACCCACAAGAAATTTATAGATAGTCTTACAACCAAGGGTACTATCCCAATGGGACTTCTTAACAATCTAAAAACTAGTATCAACAACAATGAAAAAACCCACAATCATGGGAGATGCCATCAACAAACTAGTAATACCCCGATTATCATCTAGACCCTTATGGATACTATGTTTAACAACCGATTTCTCCAAATGGTTCTACTTTCCATGCCTCAACTTACTACTACAACCCACCTAAATACCATCAACCCACAATGTCTCCTATGGGATCGCCATCCCATGTCTCTCATCATTCATCACATCCTTAATACCCTCATACTTCCCTTCAACATATGTCATCACCACCAATGCAAGAAGGATTAGTACCACAACCTTAATAGAAGAATGCCACTAGTTCTGTGAACATACAAGTGAATGATAACATTAGTAGATTTGAGCATAAGTTTTGGAGACATCCTTACTTAAAGATAGTTTTCATATATATGAATAAAACTAATAGATTTACTAGCTCATCAAGACTAGTGTAAGGCCAATCTGGTGCAACCTTCGTCCTCAAAAAAATAATGTCTCCTAATCATACACAAAAGCCAAAAATCATTATCACTCTAACACAAAACATAAAATATGAACCTATCACTATGAAGAGAAAAAACGTTTTATGCATTACTAATAATCATGAAGGGTGCAAGTATGGGCTGAAAGTTCAAAGTATTAACACTATTTTTATACCAACCTACAACAAACTTAAGAAATAAGTGTATGTGCAAAACTAAGCCTACACAATAGTCACTGAATTAAGAGATACCTAGTGGCTATAAAATGAGAATACAAAATTGTTTGATAAGTGCATGAAAACATCTAAGCCTCTTATTAGTTTTAGTTATAAGAAAATAAACCAAACAAAGATCTTAGAAAATGACATCTTAGACTCTAACTATATATTAAAAGAAAATGTTGAACAAAGAGACCCAATAACTAAAATAGAAAATCAAAAATAAAACATATCTAAAAAGGACACACCTTCTAGTTTAGCCAAACATATGACTCCAAATGGTCAAAAACTAATTATCATCCATGTTAAAAGTGCTAACAAGTGAAAAATTAAATTACTAAAGATGATAAATGGAAAACTTATGGTGTATAACAAAGGGAATGTGTGGTCCATATTTTGAATGCTTTCCCATGAGTTTAGCCATGGAGGAGATGCTCCATCTTGAATCAAGAACTAATAAGTGCATTTTCACTTTTTGTTTTATAATTTTTTATCCTTTTCTTATTTCTTCAAAATTTTTAACTTCTTAATATGTTTTCCATTTCTTCTTGTTTTTCTTTCTTTTATAAGTTTTTCTTTTCTTGAGTCATTTCCTTTATGTTTTATGAATTTTTACAATGTCTTTTGTTAATAATATTACCAATCATGATGCAAAAGTTAATGTTATATGTTGGTTCTTTGTCCTATGCTATCAAGACAACTAGGTAAAAAATCATGTAAAGCAATGAGACCATGTCATCCATCCCTCAAATTCTATAAATAAAAGGTCTTTATGATAAAAGCAATATGATTCTTCTCATATGAAACTAAAATTAACTACTAATCATTAAGCCTTCAAAAAAGGGGAAAAGACCAAGTGGGAATGGAGAAGGGTGTGACCTCAAGGGGATTTGTTGAGTTATCTTCTTGGCTTTCTTCTTCAAACCTATGACTTCTCACAAAATGTATCATCATGCCTAGTATTTACCATAAAGGAAGTATGTCCTTATAAGGTGTGGTTTTTGGAGAGAGAGAGAGAGAGAGAGAGAGATAGAGAGAGAGAAGGAAAAATAATAAAACTAAAAAGAGAAAAAAATAATAATAATGAAAATTCAAAGCACACCTCTTTGAAGATCTCTTGGGATAAAAGCGTTGGTTATGGGGCTAAAAAGACATATCACCCATGTCTGTAGGCACCCATCTAACTAAGGCCCAAATTTCTTCCTCAATAATCTCTAAAACTACTTTCTTCTTATTTTTTCCTTTCTTTTTGGAGTGATGCTCATTCTCTATGGTTTTTGTGGACTCATCATGGTAGATAAGAAGAAGCACATCAATGTAGGCTACTATTAGTGGTATGGACTTAGTTTAAAACTTGGGCAAATATATATGATGGTCATCTTATTCAAAATTGACTCAAGATCCTATTATAGACATGGTAAGGTACCTCATGTCCTAATTTCTACAATTCCTTCTCATCGCATTATTCACCTCACTTCTACCCATAATTATATACCCAATGGTTTTATATAGTATAGTGTAGGATCCCGACTATGGTGGTTGTGTGTTTTTTGAAATAAAGGCATGATATATATTTAACTTCTAAGGGAACTACAAACATCCGTGGAAGTGGTTGTGCAAGGGCATTATGGTGGGAGCCTGCTTTGGAGAGGACCCACTTGTATAATTTTTGTTGATCCTAGCTTTGAATCAAAACATCACATCCTCAAAGAGATTATGAGCAACTTCTCTAAATTTATGGATGATTTCAAACTTACTTCTCATCAATTTCAATCAAATTTTGTGTATTTTATTAGAATTGAACTATCCTCCAAATTCAATCTCTTGCTCATTATCTACACTAGACCTTTGGTTTTCATATTTGAAAACTTGTGAACTTCTAGTGTTAAGCTCATTTTTCATGATGGATGAGGATGTGTTTTTTGAACATTTTCTAACACTGCATTTTCAAATATTATAGTACCTAATAGTAAAATAATCAAAATTACTTATACAAATTAATAATTTTAGTTATCTCATAGTCTCGAGAACATTATTTCATAATTACCCTAAGCCTAAATCCTAATTATTTTTTCAAATTTTGAGCTCACTAAGAATCCAAAAAGGGTTAATCATTAAGGAAAAAATTACCAAAATTGAAGTTGATTCTTCAATAATTGAAAATGATGTTGAAAGGAATACATAAGGTTAAATATTTTTTGCAAGGCAAGGAAAAGATGCCAAGAGGAGGATAGAAGTGGATATGCCCATGAACAAATAGTAGCATATACAAGGATTCAAGCTCAAACATCACATGTTTGCTAGATCCATGTGATGATGAATAGAAATTCTAGTCCATCCTTTAAAAATGTTTTGCCTAAAAGAGAACCATTAACATAACAATCAAGGTTGAAAGAATATCACTATCAGCAACATCATGAAGATTCATCATTGGTGATTTTTTAAAGACTTCTATAATTTTGCAAACTTTAATTATTGTCTAGTTCTTTTTATAATGTTGTAATGCATTCACTTAAATAAAATTTTGTAATACGGTACTTAAGTTTTGTAACAATAGCTAATATAGTCTTAGTTACCCCCTAATTTTTGTAATAGAACTTCGTCCATTTATATTAACTTGGAGACGATTTTTTAGTCAATCATAGGGGTATAATGAAAACTAATATGTTGGGTAGTTGATTCATGGGGACATGATAAGCATCATTTTGTAAAGTGTATTAGTTAGTTAAGATATCGTAGATGCTACATCACATCTACATTGTAGCATCTTCATCGATTCATCTTGGTTACCTGCTACATCATAGATGCTACATTGCATCAATAACAACTTAGCTATATTGATGCATCTTCATTAACACATCCTTGTTGATGTAGCTAAATGAGTTAATGCATCCCTGTTGATGTAGTATCTATATTTTCCTAAAAATATCTGAGCATCCACTACGTATTTGGCACCATTTAGTTTTATTCCGTAATCTTAACAAATAGTCAATGAGTGCCTATAACATGCGTTTAAGTCAATTTTATGACATCTTACTCAAGTGGCATTATCCCTAGACACATTCCATGAATAGTCATAAAATTGAGATTGATTCATATTCATTGTCGTTTATTAACTTAAAATATATTTACTTTCAATGTAATTTACTTTCTATGTACTTAGTTAATATTTACATTTCCATGTATGTTAATCAATTGGTGGAATGAGTGTGACTAGTTTTAAACATAAATACATATTTTCTTCATAATCCTAGCAACATTATTGCTTAGTTCACCTAGTAGCATAATACTTGGTAATCCTAGTGGTGGATACCTAAGTTTAGAACATGTACAGCAAGATAGAAATGAAAACTCATCATACTTAGAATAGTTTAGGATTTAATTTCTTGATAATTAGATTAAATAATTAATTTCTATATTATTAATTAGTTTATCTCAAGGCCCTAATAACATTAATAGCCATATGCTTTACTTTGGACTAAATCATATATGATAAAGCTACTACTAGTCCTAGTGGGAAAACAACAACCTACGATTAATGCTTAACAATCTAGATACCACACTAGTCCCATCAACAAAATTTGACCAAATTGAATGTACACACTTGTAATTTGTATGGTTAGATGTAGGGGATACCTACTACTCATCAATATGCCACGATAACCTTACCATTCTTAAGGAAATATGAAGATTCAAATTAATAAAAGTTGGATTAAATATTGAAATCAAAAAATTTGTGCCAAAGCATATGAGTATCTAATAGAGTTTACAGAGTAGCTTAATGAAATCAAGGCTCATAATATGTGTTGAAAAATGATTCAAATAACCTATCCCTAAGTGAGAAAATTAAAAGATGAAGCTTTGAGTGTTAATCAATGATCTCATGATAAATTTCAAATTACAGAGTCATTAGCAACTAGAGCTTGAAAGCCTTGTCTATTTGAAATTTGAAATAAGAAATGAGTATCATGAAGTTATTTTTCTACATGTTCATTGTACTTAAATTTTGATAACAAGGTTTGAAGGATAGGCTTTCAAACTTCCTAGGTTTGTAGATCCTTATTTGGCAATATTAGAAGTGGAAAGAAAATATGGGAGAGCCCATTAAGGCATGACTAAAGGTAGAAAAAGGTCTTTCCTCTGAAATTTAACTTTTTGAAATTCAACAATGTAGGGCATTTGAAGGGCATGGCTAAAAGATACAAAGAAAAATATGAATTTTCTCTAGCTCCCAAGAGAATTTACTCAACTTCCAAGACATGAAAGGTTCATCAACTTGATGAAATAGATGCAGTTTATCAAAGAGTTATAGACAAAGAGATAAATTGAGCTAAGGATGAAGCTCTTAAGAACCTAAAAGTAAGTTTATTAATAAAGCTTTTAGTGTTTGCTTATAATCATCTAGTTATTGTAGTGTGTATATGGATGGAAAGTAGAGATCATCCTTTGGCCAAGGATTTTCTCGATGAGTATTTCGCTCAACTAGAAGAGAATTATTTTTCTTGAAACCTACAGGATCCATAAGAAGCCATGCTAGATGAAAGATTCTCATCAAATGGAGTTGTGTATGCAAGGGTTAAAGAAAGAAAGAAAATAAGAATAGAAAGAATAAAAGCTAATTAATAAAAATAGAAACATCTATTAGAGAAATAGTGGCTAAAGGAGCTATAGCAACAAAAACAAAAAGAAGGAGAGAGCTCAGCATTAGCTCTAAAGATCCTCGATTTTCCATTAGGCTATTTGATGAAAGTAGCAACCTGGTCCTTCAAAGTCTAAGAGAATGAAGGGAAAATTATTCTAAGTGAAAATATTCCTTCCAAGCCAATAATAGAAGCAAGTGTCATCTTTTCCTATAAAAAAGATGATCCACAAACTAGAGGGAAAAGGCTAGTAACGTTCCATCATGACATGTGAGAAACCATAGATATTCTAAACAAAGACATGTAACAAATAGCTGAAAATCAAATAGATAAGCTAAGGGAGTATCTAATCTAAAATAAAAAATAAATAGAAAAACTAAGAGAAGAGTTAATAAGCTTCAAAGATGAAAATGAATAGCTTAAGATAATGATTACTATCAAAAAATCATTATTAGAAAACAAAGAGTAGCCTATGATGCAACTTGAGGAGAAGATTAATATTGTGAGCTCTAAATTAAAACAAGCTATAAAGGGCAAGAATCCAGATCATTCTTGATAGTCATGATCAAAGTTTTAAGAGCTGATTGTTTAGAGCTAGGCAGTAGGCTTACTAGATATTAAATTTCTCTATCTTTTAGTTTTTTTGTAGGCGATTAAATTTATAAAACATAAAATGATAAAAATCATGTACCTCAATTATACTTGAACCATATATTTAAGCTTCACGAGTGTATTTGGAAAGACAACAAACATTCTCAATGCTCATTTCACTTCCTAGAAGAAGTAGTGCACTGGAGAACTATAGGTCCACAAAATTTGACTGGATCGCACGTGAACACCTTAATGATTCGTATGGTTGGACATAAGGCTACCTCACTACTCATCATTAGCATTGTTATGAGGGACTTTTTATTTTTTTCATGCACTATTTAGGATTTAGTGCAAATCATTCAAAATCATTGAAACAAACCTTAGAGTCATATCATACTTTACAATTACTACAACAAAATTTAAAAAGCACACTGCATTTTTATCCTCTAACTAAAAATGTCTTCTTCTCATAGGAGTGATTCTCTATCTAATTCTAATGGAATACATTAGCTGGTGCCTTAGTCATATAAAGTGCTATATGCTCATCCTAATGAGTATGTACCTAATTTCACCTTCATCTTACATCAAGATGAATAGCCGTGGTGGTGTGACCTAGAAGGTAACATTGTGTTGCCATCAAATCAATCATTCCTACAATGTTCCAACAAATGCTTATCTATCTAGGTCTCCAAGAACTTCATGTTGAGTATGTTGTGCAAGATACTGATGCCAGGGATTATCATCCCACTGAGGCACAACATCTATGAGATTGATAGCTAGAACAACATTATAAGTTTTTGAAGGAAAAAGGATTCAATAATTTTCCCACTCTTTATGTACTAAAAAGATAGTAAGGAACCCTTCTCTAGAGGTTTTCCATTTAGTGAAATTCCTCTCTTTAACTTCAGTGAAGGAGGTCAAAATCAAAACCTATAGTCCATAATTCACAATCCTAGTTCCAATAAGAATGGATCCAATGACAAAGAAAGATCCAAAGAGGGAAGTCAAGGCAACGATGTGGACAAGAAAAAAAATCATGATCATGGTCATGATCACCAAAGAGGTGGTAGCAAGCACCATAATGGTGCTAGTCCTCCTTTGTCTTCACCTTCATCATTATCATCTTCTTCTTCTAGCTCAAATCACAACCATAGGGGATGTGATGATGATGAAGGTGATCAACAAAACCAAAATGATCAAAGGGACCATCGAGCAAGGCAATATCAAGGGCATGGACATTTAAGAGAGGCACATCGTCATGAATGAAGGGGTAGTAGAGGACATCGTAGGCACTATAATCATGGCTTTGATGAGCCTTTTATTGCTACCTAATGTATTCTTAATATCATATAGGTAATACAAATTCCAACAAGGCATGTAAAGAATAGTCAAATCAAAAGGCTAGACATGAACAATATTTCTTGGTTTGAAGGGGGATATAACTCAAATCCATAGAATCATCTCCAAGCTTTTCAAGATGCATGTGCCTTGCAAAATATAGAAAATGAGTGAAAAAAGCCTAAGTTATTTCCCCAAACACTCATTAAAGGAGCAAAGAACAAGTACAAGTTCTTAGAACTAGAATCTATTATACAATGGAGTACCATGCTAGAATTGTTCAATGAAAAATATCAAATGTACTCCAAAGTGTCCAACTTAAGAAAGTAGGTCCAAGGATGGAAATAAAGAACACACAAACCCTTAGATGATACCATTTGCTGATACTATTTCTTAATGCATAGATGTCCTAGCCATGGTTATTCTCAACTGGACCAACTTCATCACATTGTAGATGAGCTTCGATCTAAAATAAGAAGAACCCTTGGTGTTTATGCCTAGGGGCTATTGTCAAAGTTAAGCATCCATTAGATCCAAAGATTAATTGAGTAGGTAGCTAAAGAGGAAGGTGAAGTAAGAAAAAGAGAAAGTACAGAAGAGTACAACTACAATCCCCCCATTCGTAAGAGGGAAGTTCGATTCTGTGATAGCTAGGAAGAATTAGCACTTGATGAGGTGATGAATTGGAAAATCTCATAACTTCAAAAATTTCAATCTGAAATTACAACCAAGGTTGATCAGTTATGGGACTCCATGGATAGTATATTTCAAGCTATCCTAAAAATTACTAAAGAGTCCAAAGAATAAGGTAGTGATCATAAGTGCAAGAGGTGTAAGGAAGCTAAATGTGCCTATCAACAAGGTAAAGGCAAGATTGTTGTAATAGAAGAAGTTGTGGGAAGTAGATCAGATGATGATGGTGAGTGTGACATCTTCCAATATGAATATCCTAAGGAATGTTGCCCCATAGTGTCACACTTACAGGATTCTGGGGTGTACACTTTGAACCCATGACTAGCACAAAGGCAAACACCCACAAGATTACCTTATCCTCAAGGAAATTCTACCAGTAACAATAGTATGATCCAAGTGGAACTCCACTACAACCATATGAATAATATCAAAAATGGAAGCAATCATAGTCATGGGAACTTGCACTACTAGGTCGTAGACCCTTACAGACAACTATATCCCTATGGGTACTAAGTTCAGCAACCCTTATCTTCACGTGACTCTTCCAATCACATTTCTACTTTCCAATCTCACTACCATCCTCCTGATGCTTATCAAACTCATTCTCCACATGCAAGAAGGGATACCACCTCTTACCCTTATCCTCTTTCTGTTCCTACACATCTTCCTCCTCCCTCCACATAGCTACCACCTACTCCACCTATGTAAGGTGAACTACCAGCCAACCACAACAACGCAATGCTACTAAGGCCATTAATCTACAACTGGTTTATCAACTGAGTGGGATGGATACTTGATTAGAGAAAAGACCTTTCTTTCGATTCCATAGTCTACCTAAATGCTCAAAAAAACCTGTGGTTGATAACCATTTCCTTCATCTTCTTCTATACCAAATTTCTTTAAGTCCCCTTCAAACTAAACACTGCCTAGAATCCATACTGTGATGCTTACTCATGCTATATCTAATTGGATCTATGCTGAAAACCTTCCTAGGAAGTTAGCCAATCCTAGAAGCCCTCTTATTTATTTGTAGATTACTAGGAATGAACCATGAAAAGCTCTTCTCAACTCAAGTTTTGGTATCAATCTAATTTCTCATGATATGTATATGACATGGAACCTACCTCCTCTCAAGAAAAGTAATATCAAGCTAGAGTTGGCAGACCATTTCCTCACTATTCCATTGGGGCTATTAGAAGACATTGTGACCACTATCTATGGATGGTCTTATCCTACTAATTTCCTAGTGGTCAAGATAGAAAACTGCAAAGGGAACTTCAAATCATCATTGAAAGGGCATGGCTAAGCACCATTCATGCAAGAATGGACATCAAAGATCTTTCCCCAGAAATATCTAAAGAAAATGCATTTGGAAAGATCAAGAAGAAGTGAGTTCCATGCATCGTGTATAGCAATATGGGATGCAATTGGGTGCAAAAAATCTAGGTAGTAAAATAAGCATCAATCTCTACATGCAACCAATGTGCACTAGAAGAAAAAATTCAAAGATGTCTGTAAGCAATAGCCACAAAACAGAAGGGCACCCAGTGGCTATTGAGAGCCTAACATGCACATATGTTGTAGGCATGGATGAACTAGAGTATGTTCATCACCAACTCTCTAATGATGCAAATGAGGATACATACTGGGAAGAGTTGGAAATTCTTGAAAAGTTCAAGCAAGAGCCCCTTGAACTAACAACTTTACTAGCTAGAATGAAATATGTGTTCTTAAAAAATGGAAAGCTAGTCATAATCAATGAAAATATTACTCCAAAGTAGAAAAAGATGTTGTTGAATGTAGTTGAAAAATGGTCAATAGATTTTTCTTGGTCTTATCCTAGACTCAGATGGATTGATCCTAGGATATTCCAACCTCACATCTACACTAATCCAACCATGAAGCCAAAGAGGCAACCACAGAAGCAATTCAACACCAAACTAAAGCATATTGTCAAAGAGAAAATCAAACAACTCCTCAAGGTGGGGTTCATTTATCCCATTGTGGATAGTGAGCGGGTTAGTCCACTCATGATTGTGCTAAAGAAAGGAGGAAAGTGGTGGGTTTGCATTGATTTTTAGCTACTAAATATGGCAACATTTAAGGATCATTTTTTGTTGCATTTGTTGATCAAATGTCAGACACAATACTTAGGCATTACTACTACAGTTTTCTAGATGGTTGTAATGGCTATAACCAAATTCAAATTGCACTAGAGGACCATGCCAAGACAACATTCATGAGTTCCTAGGGCACTTTTGCCTATTGTAAGACACCATTTGGCCTATGCAATGCCACTATTACATTCCAATGCCTAGTTTTAAGCATTTTTCAATAACAAATTGGTAGTGGTGTGGAAGTCTTCATGGATGACTTCTCCACCTATAGAGCTACATTTGAGTAAGCCCTAGACCGCCTTGAACAAGTACTAAAATGATGTGTTGAGAAAAACCTTAGGCTCAACTAGCAAAATGGCCATCTAATGGTCTAGGAAGACATTGTGTTGGGGCACAGAATATCACAAGTAGGAATTAAGGTAGACCTTGAGAAAATAAGGATCATCCAAGGAATTACCTACCATCCAAAAACTGTCAAAGATGTTTAATCATTCCTTGGACACATTGGCTATTATCGGTGATTCATAGAGAATTTCTCTAAGATTGCAAAACCATTAGTGAAACTAACAAAGAAAAATGCTCCATTCATCTAGACCATGGAATGTGCAAAAGCATTCCAACAGCTAAAGGAGAAACTTGCAGAAACTTCAATCCTACAACCATCCAACTGGTCTAAACCATTTCATGTCATGATGAATGCATCAAATTATGTTGTAGGAGCTATGTTTACGTAGATGGATGATAAGAAACATTCATACTACATCCATTGCATTAGCCAAAGCATTGTTGATACACAACTAAACTACACCACCATAGAAAAAGAATTAATGGTAGTGGTGTTTGCTCTAAAAAAGTTCAAGCATTATGTGTTTGGATACAAGATGTTTATGCACATGGATCATAGTTCCATTTGCTTCCTAATGAACAAGCCAATAGTGAGCCCCCATGTCATATGGTGGCTGGTGATCTCACAGGAATTTAATCTTATGATGGTAGATCGAAAGGGTACCGAGAATGTGGTTGTTAACCACTTGTCTTGGTTACGATGGGACAACAAAGAGAAGGATAACCCACTATCTAATATGTTTTCTGATAAACTCCTATTTGTTAGAGCTATAAATAAATAATTTTTGAATGAACTTAAATGGTATGATAGCATTCTCACCTATCTTCTTACTTAAGATATGCCACAAGGATTGGACCACTAGAAGAAACAATAGTTTCTTCACCAGGTGAAATGCTTCATGGAGATCAATGGACACCTCTATAAGGTATGTGTTGATGGCCTAGTTCAATGGTGTACCCATGATGTTGATTAACTACGCATTCTCCAAGATGCTCATGAAGGTCCTTGTGGGGTCCACTATGCTGGGAGATGCATGGCCATTAAAATCTTGATGGCAAGGTACTATTAGCCAACAATCTTCAAGGAAACTCATCAATATGTTCACTCTTATGAACGAAACCAATGGGATGCTGGAATGATTGCTCGAATAGAGGAACCTCAAGAATGGATTCAACCATTGGAACTCTTCGACATCTAGGGCATTGATTTCATGGGTTCCATCACACCCATGTCAATTGGAAAGGTGTATATCATAGCCATTGTTGACTATTATATGAAATGGGCAAAAGTAGCAGTTGTCACTAATTGTACATCTTCTACTGCTACTTAGTTTATATAACAAAATGCTGTAAATAGGTTTGGTGTGCCATGTGCATTAATTTCTGATAATGGAGCTCACTTTATAGGCACTACTTTTCAGAAGCTCATGTAATGCTTGGGGGTTAAACATAAACTCTCAACACCTTACCACCCCCAAGCCAATGATCAAGATGAGGTTACCAATACAGAAATCGCAAAGATTCTAACAAGAACCATAAGCAAATGTATGAAAAACTAAAGCACAAAACTCAATGATGCCCTTTGGACCTACTACTCAACATGGAAACTTTCTATAGGCTACTCTTCCTACGAGCTTGTGTACAAAAAATTACCAATACTTCCTATTCAATCTAAGCTCTGTACACTTTCAATAGCTTGTGACCTCAACCTTGACTTAAGTCTAGCATAAAAAGAGCAATTAATAAATCACAACTTTCTAGATGAAAATTAATTAGTAGCCTTATCATCTAACGAGCTACACAAAGCATTCAACAAAAAGTGCCATGACCTTATAATCAGAAAAGTCAAACTTCAACAAAGAGATAAGGTTCTTCAGTGCTGGAATCCCACACATATACATCAACAAACTAAGTTCTAGACATTGTCGGAAGGATCTTACATCATTTATGAAACTTTTCCTTATGGGTCCATGATGATCTATGAACCTGAGAGCCCAAAAAAGAAATATCTGGTCAACATACAAAAAGTTAAACCTTTCCACAAGCATAAGCCAGCTAATACAACAAACGCCTCATCGGATGAAAAACCACACTTAATATTTTAGATCTTCTTCTTTCAACTTAGTCGTGGGGGAGATGGATATCCATGCTAACCATATCAGTAACTTCTTAGTTTTTCATATATTTTTTTACATGTTTTTATTTTACACATTCTTTATTTTACACTTTTTGTTTTCTACATTATTAATTTTTCAAGGATTTTGTTTTACAACATCATTCATATGTTTTCCTTTTTCTTGAATATTTTACAATTTCTTATGTATTTTTCTTTATTGTGATGTGATTTTATTATCTTCCTTACCTTTGTCAAGGTATCATTCTAGTTAATAAACATACACTTTCTCGTTGATGCTACCATTTAAGAAAGCTAAGTTTGTATCCATCTAATGTAATTTGAGTTTGAGTTTGTGATAAGTAGTAATTAAGAGAATGAGTTCGATGGTTTCAAATTAGCTATTTGAGAAAAAATCTCTTTATATTTTATGTCCTTCTTTTATTTGAATCCCCTTGCTACTAGTCTTGCTTTATACTTGATGAATTCTCCTTTTTCAATAAATTTGGTTTTGTACAATCAATTACCTTTTTTTCTTTTGATTTATCTACTAATTTCCATGTTTTTTTTTCATGATGGCTTCATACTCTCTATCCATAACTTCTTTCTATGTTTTTGTTCTCAAGGCTTTTTCTATATTCTTTGGTTCTAGAGAGAGAGATGAGTATACTATGTTGTTGATGACATTAGATCTAGTTATTCTTCTCTCAAAGAAATTATCCAGCATTTGTTCTTCAGGGTGATTTCTTTGTACCCATGGTTTGGAATTTTTTTTGCACTCATATTCTTTCATTTGAATTATAAAAATATATCACACCAAATTTATTTTTCATGAAAATCAAATCTCTAGATAAATGTCATTTTTTCTCTATGGTATCATAGCAAGTATATCTACTTATCTTGCTGTCATATCCTAGCAAAATGCTTTTCTTTTTCTCTACTATCAAATTTATTTATAAATTTCTTTAGGATTTTGACATTACAATGACATCCAAATATTCTTATTTTTTTTTATATTTGCATGTTTTCTGTAGAAGAGTTTGTAGGAGGACTTATCTTTATTATCACAACTAATTATTCTATTATTAATGTAGGTTATTACATTCGTGTCTATGCTCTAAAAATTTTTAGATATTTGAGCATTTTTAAGAACATATATCAACATGTCTTGCAAGGTTATGTTTTCCCTTTCTACAATACTATTTGATTGTGGACT
This sequence comes from Gnetum montanum, assembly GCA_015680685.1. Classification (NCBI taxonomy): domain Eukaryota; kingdom Viridiplantae; phylum Streptophyta; class Gnetopsida; order Gnetales; family Gnetaceae; genus Gnetum; species Gnetum montanum. Next base: position 106,485 of record MNCI01011760.1, read on the forward strand.
ATAGCCACATGTGGTTTGATGAAAAATACCTTGATGTATACAAAATTTTTTCAATTCTTGATTCATGAACTCTACCCCACTATTAAATATGATGAATTTTATGGATATGTCGATAGTATTTTTTATGATAATGTAGAAGTATTTAAATGTGATTATTACCTTAACCTTGCTCTTCATGTTGTATGTCTAGTTATATCTTGAAAAATCATCTACCATGATAAGTGTATAATTAGTTCTTTCTATTGAGATGATAGGCATAGGTCCAATGAGATCTATGTGAAGAAGATCAAGAGAACTTTCTTTTCTTTGCATAGTTGTCATGTGAGGACTATTCATTTTCTTTCCTTGAATGCATATTTCACATTTTCCATTGGGATTATTTCTGATTTAAATTCCTATTGTTTTCTTTAACTTTGTTATTTTATCTAGTTTGTTATTAGATGTGTGTCCCAATCTTTTATGTTAAATTTTGGCTTCTTCTTTATTTGTTGTTGGATTCTTGGAAATGCTTTGATATGGGTCTTTGTGTATTTCTTTTTCTAAAGTAGTAACTTGAATGATGGCTTGGTTATTATCTTGCATGAGGTTTCCTGTCAAATCAAATTGACTACAAACTATGCAATAAATTCTATTATTCTAGGCTTTTGTTCTAATGTTTTTTCTTTTCTTTTTGTTTTTATAATGTGCCAATCATCTTTGAAGCTAATTTTAATTTTTTTCTTTGCCATTTTTCCTTCTAACATAAGAGGATTTGAAAGATTTGGTATATAAAAGGCACTCGTGATAACTATAACCTTGTTTTTTGGTAATTTGATACAATTTCCAAATGCTTGTATGTTAAGATGGTTACCATCTTCTATTCTTATGCTATCAATTCTTCTTAATTTTTAGATGAAACTTATATAGTATCATGTGATTTGAACATCCATTATCTATATAATTCAAGGATTTTTCTTGATTTTTTTTTGGAATTAAGGACTTTGATCTTCTTGATTTGATGTCATTAACCCTTCTTTATCTTTGTTTTGGAGTTGAAGACCACCAAGTCCAATGTTATACAAACATACTTCTATGGTATGACCTCTTTTATTACAAAGTTTACATAAAGAGATTTAAGAATTTCTTTTTCCTTTTGAATTTCATTTTCCTCTTATAAAACATCTACCTCTATTATCCCTTTGTAAAGTCTCTAGCTTATCTAAATTTATTTGGTCTTGAGAGTAACTTCTATTGAATCTTTCTCTTACTCTATTGAATCTTCCTCTTTCTTTGTTGACTGTGAAGACTTATTCTTTATCATTTTTTTCGTTCTCATATTTTAAAGTATTATAATTTGAGTAACTAGATTATTCATAGTGAATTCCTTAAATTCTTTATCTTGTAGAAAATTCATCATCGTGTTTTGGTATCTATGATCATTGTGAAGAGCTACCATAATTTTCTATACTTTTTGATGGTAAGTAAAGCCACATCCAATTTATCAATGTTTTCTATGTTGATATACATCCTTATAAAAAACTCTTCAATGTCTTCATCTCTTTTGATTTCTAATTTATCCAACTGAATTCTGTATAGTTATTTTATATGTTAATTTTTGGTGTTGCTAATATAATCTGAGCATAATCTTTTTTACACTTTTTTAGCAATCTTTAATGAGCATAATCTTCTAGATACTTTTTTAATACAATGAAAATAATGATCATTCTTACATGTGAGTTTTTTCTCTTCCACTTTTCTCCTTCTAGGAGTTCTTGAATCAAAGAATCTTCTTTGCCTTTATTTTTCCCTTTTAGGATGACTTTGATAGCAACTTCTACAAGTTCTATCACATTCCATACTTCATCAACTTTTAAAAGTCCTTTTATCATTTTATTTCAAAGAATGAAATATTGTATCCCATTAAAGATAATGGAATATTTGGCTATTTCCTTATTGCAACTCATGATGGTCGACTCTAATATCTATTTTGTTAAAAACTTCTTTTTAATTACTTTAGTTGATGATGATAGATGATGAAATTTTTTAGAAAACTAAATAGTGATGTTGCTAATAAGAATGCCTTATAGATAAACTGAATTAATTTGAATGAAATTTGATTGACTTATGTAGCTTTGACTTTTGAACTTTTAGATGTGATAATTTTAAAATGTCTGAAACTCTAAACTACAAGAAAATGAGTTATTAAATTCTTGATAATACATTTAATGTGATGATTATCTGATAATTTAATTATAATAATCACTATGAATTATGAATGAAAGTTGATACTAGTGATGGTTGTGTAAATGAAAGAAGTAAGCAATATGAAAGTTATGAAATTGCAAAGAAAATCAAATCATTCATGTATGTCCTTATAATTTATAAAAAATAATTAGAGTCATACTTGGAAAACTTTAGAAGTCATTCCTCATAGTGGAAATTATTGGAAAATAGAGGGCATAACAGCATGAACTGGCTTATGCAGTATTTTCCCACTTGTATGTTAAAAGTAGGATATAAACTAATAGAGTAGACAGCGGAAGTTAAGCGCAAAATAATAGCACCCAAGAACAAAAATATTTATGTGGTTTATCCTTATTTGTAATATGTCCTTAGGCCAAACTCTGAATAAATATTCTCAAATTAATAAATAGAAGGAATACAAAATGTCTCTCTAGTTAATTACTAGAGGTATACAAAATTCACATACACCCTCAAGAAAAACCCAAGCTCACAAGGCTTATTTGTGTGTGTCTCCCTTTGGCCTCTCTTTCTCTCTTTGGCCATTGTCTTCTCTTCTGCCTACTTCCATTTTTCATTTTCCTTATCTACTTATAGCCAAGGGAAATTCCTTGTGCTACCTAACCTAGAGAACCTTTGGTAAAGGCTACCTAAATTAGTAGCCAATGTGGGCTGCTAATTTTGGTTGGCTTCCTAACTTAGGAAGCCTTCATTAAAGGCTACCTAAATTAGCAACCAATGTGGGCTACTAATTTTGGTTGGCTGCCTAACTTAGGTAGCCTTTATTAAAGGCTACCTAAATTAGCATCTAATGTGGACTGCTAATTTTGGTTAGCTACCTCACTTATCAGGTAGCCTTACTTCTTCCCCTTCCCCTTCCATTTTTTCAAATATGTTGTGGGCCCTTCATGTTGGAGGAACCCACACACATCAATCTCCCCCTCCCAACTACATGAAGGGCTTAGCCATTCTAGTAATTTCTCCACAAATCTCCATCTTATCCTTGGATATGTTTCTTGTCATCATATACAAACCATTTTCACTTGTGTGAGTATTCTCTAGTTTCAGTTGCTTGGAATTTAATACTTCTCATATCCAATGGTACCTCACATCAACATGCTTCAACCTTGAGTGAAAAGAAGAATTTTTACTAATCTGTATAGTACTTTAACTATCATAGTACAAGATATACCTATCTTTCTTAAGCTCAAGCTCCTATAGGAATTTCTTCATCCATAATAATTCATTGCTAGATTCAGTAGTGTCAATGAACTTTTCTTCAGTTTTTGAAAGCACAAAACATTTCTAAAACTTTTATTGCCAAGACAAAACTCCCCCTACAACTGTTATCAAATAACCTAAGATATATTTTCTAGAGTCTACATCTCTATTCATATCAGCATCAGAATAGCCCTCTAGTTCAAGCTTTCTATTTCCAGAACATAGTGAGAGTTTGGAAGTTCCTTGAAGGTACCTAAGAATCCATTTAACTACAACCCAATGTTCTCTTCCTAAATTGAAGAGAAATCTACTCACAACACCAACTATGTAAGTAATGTCTAGTCTTGTGTAAACCATAGCATACATCAAACTTCCTATTGTTGAAGCATATGGAATCTTGTTCATTTCTTCCTTCTCCTTTTATATGGAAGGGTACTACTCCTTGCTCAACTTGAAGTGATTAGCAAGTGGTGAAGTTACTAGTCTAGCTTGGTTACTTTCCTCAAACTTCTATTCCAATAAATGCTCATACCAAAGATCTATTTAGCTGGACCTAAATCTTTCATAGTAAAAAAATTTGCTAAGATCCTTCTTTAAATTTTTGATTTTCTTGACATCCTTTCCAACAATCAACATATCATCTACATAAAATAAGAGGATAAGAAAGTTTCCATGTACAAATTTATTCACAAACACACAATGATCTACAGTAGTCTTATTGTAATCATGCTCTATTATAAAAGACTCAAACTTCCTATACCATTGCTGAGGTGCTAACTTTCATCCATATAGACTCTTCTTTAGTCTACACATCATTTTTTTTCTTTTCCTTTGACTTTGAACTCGTCCAATTGCTCTAGATAGATCTCTTCCTCCAAATCATCATGGAGTAAGGTAGTCTTAACATCCATTTGTTCAACCTCCAAGTTTATACTTGCAACCAAACTCAAACTTGTTTTGATGGATGTCATATTCACCACTGGAGTGAAGATTTCTTCAAACTCAATGCCTTTCCTTTGATTAAATCCTTGTACAAACAACCTCACCTTATATCTTATTTCATCTCCATCAACCTTTAGTCGATACATCCACTTGTTCTTCAATGCTTTTCTCTTTTTTGGTAATTCGACCAACTCATATGTGTCATTCTTCTTCAATGACTACATTTCTAATTGCATGGCTTTGATCCATTCCTTCTTATATTTATCTACCAAAGCCTTGTCATAACTTTCAACTTCTCCCCCTTCCATCAGCACCACATACCCATTAGGAGGATACTTTCTAGAAGGCCAATGACTTCTTGTGGATCTTCTCAATGGTACCTCAAATGCATCTTAACTTTTTTGATGACCATCATCTATGGGAGGCTGAGTAACTTCTTGTTCATTTCCACCTTGATTTTGTAATTTAGGTGGAAGGACAGGATCATGATTCACCTTATCACTTTGCTTTGGTGTATGGATCTCCTTGTTAATGTCTCTGATAAACTAATCTTCAAAGAATACAATATCTCATCTTCTAAATATTTTCTTTGTAAAAGAATCAAATAGTCTATAACCAAACTCATCATTGCCATATCCCAAAAATATGCATTCCCTTGTCTTTCCATCCATCTTGGATCTCTCATCTTTTGGGATGTGCACAAATGCTCTGCAATTAAACACTTTCAGATGATCATAGAAGACATCTTTATTACATCATACTCTCTCTAGAATATCTCTATCAAAAGGAACTAAGGGAGAAAGATTGATCAAATTAGGAGTTTTCTTCATAGCTTCTCCCCAAAAGTTTGGGTAACATTGCAAGTGACAACATGCTCCTGGAATTTTTCACAATAGTCTGGTCCATCCTTTCAACTAAACCATTTATCTTAGAAGTCTTTGAAGGACTCTTCTGATGTTGGATACCATGACCCTTGCAATACTCAGAGAACACTCCCAAGTATTCACCTCCATTGTTTATTCTGATACACTTCAATGTCCTGCTAGCCTCTCTTTGACCACTTAGATGGAAATGCTTGAACACATCTACCACTTGATCTTTCATTATCAAGGTGTATAACCATACCTTTCTAGAGTAATCATTAATAAATGTGACAAAAGATTATGCCCCACAAATTGATCTTATTGGCATCAGACCACAAATATTAGAATGCATCAAATCTAAAACATGCTTACTTCTATGTGGAAGTGAGCTCTTGAAGGTGACTCTATGTTGTTTTCTAGCTAAAAACTCTATATAGCTCTTCAAATGTGTGTCTTTCACCTTCAAAAGTATATTATTCCTGGCTAGGATATCTAGCTCCTTTTGGCTAATGTGGCCAAGATTTTTATGCCATAACTCCATTGTTGTGTCATCCTTCACCACATTGCTAGTGTCTCAGATGACATGTGCTTACATCATGTACAGAGAATGCTACTTCTTTCCTCTAGCTACCACTAAGAAACCCTTGGAGAGTTTTCAATGTCCTTCTTTGAAGTTATTCTCATAGCCATCATCATCTAGTTTTCTCATGAATAACAAGTTAGGTCTAATATCTAGAACATGTTTGAAAATTCTCAAAATTAGTCTGCAACTAATATTCGTCCTCAACCAAACATCTCCAATGCCAACTGCTTTACTTGAATCATCATTTTCCATCTTTACTTCACCATAATTTCCTTGAGTGTAGGATGAAAATAAGTCTCTTTTGGATGTAACATGGATAGAAGCACCACTATCAATTACCTAATTTGTTTCTCAAGTTACCAATTAAAAGTATCAGCCTCTCTCATGTCTCTAAGGATGTAAGCCTCATGATTGATAACCAAAGCCTAATCTTTACCATTCTCATTTGGTTGTTGCTACTATTTCTACTCTTGCTTCAACTTTCGCCAATTATTCTTCATATGTTCCTTCTTGCCACAGTGGTAACACTCAATCTCCTTTTTGGATTTGGACTTTCTTCTAGCATTTCCATGCTTTTATGAATCTTTTCTCTAGCTCCTCGTCCAGTTTTTTGTAACCATTGCCTCAAAACTGGAACTTGTGAAGGTTGTCTTCTTTCTTCTTATTTCTTCATTTAGGAGATTGCTCTTGATTTGGTTGAACAATACAACTCCATTTGGGGCTAAGTTTGTTATTGAAATTCTAAGTGTCTCCCAACTTTGTGGAAAGGAACCAAGAATTATTATACCCTATAATTCTTCATCAAAGTTGATCTTCAAATTTGCAGTTTAATTCATAATTTCCTACATCTCATTGATATGGTTAGATATGGGAGTACCTTCTTTGTACTTGGTGTTCATTAATTTTTTTATCAAGTACATTTTATTTCCTCCTGTCTTTCTAGCATACATCTCCTCTAAGTTATTCTACAGACTTTTGGTAGATTTTTCTATGAAGACAATATGATAAACATTATCATCCACCTAATGGAAAATATACCCTACAACTTGCGTACCCAACATTTTTCGCTCATCATCATCCATTGTTGCTAGCTTTGTACCAGTGATAGGAGCATAACATTTTTTATAGTATAGAACATCTTCCATTTACCCTTTCCATAACTAATAATCTTCATAATTCAAATAAACCATTCTACTAGTATTTATATCCATGCTATTAACCCCACTATTTTTGCTATTTGTTACCATAACAACACACAAAAATACTTACAAATTTTATAGCAAATTCCACATGCTTCAGTATCATAGATTGTTACAAGAACTTGCTCTACTACAGTGAATGAGTTGCTATAGTTCCAAGCTACTACAGTTGACAACCTACTATAGTGTCATTCTACTACAGTATCAAGTTGCTAAAATACCTCATGTACTATACATAAAAATAAAATTTTTTTGTTTGTGATATCCAAGCCCGTTGTTGGAAAAAAGAGGGCAAAACAACACAAACTGGCTTGTGCAATATTTTCCCACTTGTGTGTCAAAAGTAGGATATAAACTAATAAAGTAGACAGAGCAAGTAAAGTGTATAATAATAGCACCCAATAACACAAAGATTTACATGGTTCACCCTTATTTTGGCTGTTTCCTTAGGCCAAACTTTGAACAAATATTCTTCCACTACTAAATAGTAGGAATACAAAAATATCTCTTTGGTTAATTACTAGAGGTATACAAAATTAACACACACCCTCAAGAAAAACCCAAGCTCACAAGGCTTATTTATGTGTCTCTCCCTTTGGCCTCTCTTTCTCTCTTTGATCGTTGGCTTCTCTTCTGCCTACTCCCATTTGTCATTTCCCTTGGCTACTTATAGCCAAGGGAAATGCCCTATCCTGCCTAACTTAGGTATCCATTGTTAAAGGCTACCTAACTTAGTAGCTAATGTGGGCGGCTAATTTTGGCTAGCTACCTAACTTAGGTATCCTTCATTAAAGGCTTCCTAAGAAAGCAACCAACATGGACTATTAATTTTGGTTGGCGATGAGTGGCGAGGTACCCATACACTCCACCATACGAATACGAGTGTGCACGCGCGATCCGGTCGAACTCCGTAGACTAAATGCCTTAACACCACAAGAAACACTTGGGGTTAATCGTTCGTTTTCTTCCCATGCTTGCTTGTATGTGTTACGGTGTATGGTTAAGCAAGTCTGAGGTATGTGATTTTTTTGGTATTTTTGGCTTATCTTCTATGCTACCAGGAAAGAGAGGGTTGAGAAACTAAGCTAACTCTAACTAAGATCTAAGTCTAAATTAACTAGCATCAGCATCCGTTCCCACTTTCCGGACACACCCTAAACTATGCAACTGTGGCTTACCAAACGCTAGCCATTACTGGGATCGCCACACGTAACGCAAGTGCTTGAAGTGGTCGTACTGAGGCACCTATTTAGCCTACATGTGATAAGCAGCCGATTCCTTAGCCAGCCGTACACA